>CM038678.1:10425729-10710366 GCA_021605205.1 Aegilops longissima | reverse complement strand
CGAGATTGAACAAGGTATCGGGATACCGACGATCGAATCTCGGGCAAGTACAATACCGCTAGACAAAGGGAATTGTATACGGGATCGATTGAGTCCTTGACATCGTGGTTCATCCGATGAGATCATCGTGGAACATGTGGGAGCCAACATGGGTATCCAGATCCGCTGTTGGTTATTGACGGAGAACGTCTCGGTCATGTCTACATGTCTCCGAACCCGTAGGGTCTACACACTAAGGTTCGATGGCGCTAGGGTTATAAAGGAAGTTTGTATGTGGTTACGAATGTTGTTCGAGTCCGGATGAGATCCCGGACGTCACGAGGAGTTCCGGAATGGTCCGGAGGTAAAGATTTATATATGGAAAGTTGTTGTTGGGTTCGGAAAAGTTCGGGTTTTTCGGTATTGTACCGGAAGTTTCGAAGGTTCGGAGGATTCGGAGGGTCTGGAGGTCCGGAAATTGTTCCACCACGTCCAATACAGTAGCATGGGCTGTGGGGGCGCCCTAGCCTTAATGGGCCAGGGGCACCAGCCCCCAAGGCCCATGCGCATGGGAGGGGGGAAACCCTAAGGGGGAGGGCCTCCACTTGACTTGGGAGGCACTCCTCCCCCTCTTGGCCGCCCCCCAAGTCCCATCTAGGGCTGGCCGCACCCCTTGGGGTGGGAAACCCTAAAGGGGGCGCAGCCCCCCTTTCCCCCTATATATACTTGAGGTTTTGGGCTGCCCAACACACATGAGTTCTCTCCCTCTTGGTGCAGCCCTGCCTCTCCTCCTCCTCCTCTCCCTTGGTGCTTGGCGAAGCCCTGCGGGATTGCCACGCTCCTCCATCACCACCATGTCGTTGTGTTGCTGCTGGATGGAGTCTTCCTCAACCTCTCCCTCTCTCCTTGCTGGATCAAGGCATGGGAGACGTCACCGGGCTGTACGTGTGTTGAACGCGGAGGTGCCGTCCGTTCGGCACTAGGATCTCCGGTGATTTGGATCACGACGAGTACGACTCCTTCAACCCCGTTCTCATGAACGCTTCCGTTTAGCGATCTACAAGGGTATGTAGATGCACTCTCCTTCCCCTCGTTGCTAGAATCTCCATAGATTGATCTTGGTGATGCGTAGAAAATTTTGAAATTCTGCTACGTCCCCCAACAGTGGCATCATGAGCTAGGTCTATTGCGTAGATTCTTGGCACGAGTAGAACACAAAGTAGTTGTGGGCGTTGATGATGTTCAATATGCTTACCGTTACTAGTCCAATCTTGTTTCGACGGTATTGTGGGATGAAGCGGCCCGGACCGACCTTACACGTACTCTTCGTGAGACAGGTTCCACCGGTCGACATGCACTTGGTGCATAAGGTGGCTAGCGGTGCCGATCTCTCCCACTTTAGTCGGAACGGATTCGATGAAAAGGGTCCTTATGAAGGGTAAATAGCAATTGGCATATCACGTTGTGGTTTTGCGTAGGTAAGAAACGTTCTTGCTAGAAACCCGTAGCAGCCACATAAAACATGCAAACAACAATTAGAGGACGTCTAACTTGTTTTTGCAGGGTATGCTATGTGATGTGATATGGCCAAGAAGAATGTGATGAATGATATGTGATGTATGAGATTGATCATGTTCTTGTAATAGGATTCACGACTTGCATGTCGATGATTATGACAACCGGCAGGAGCCATAGGAGTTGTCTTTATTTATTGTATGACCTGCGTGTCATTGAACAACGCCATGTAATTACTTTACTTTATTGCTAACAGGTAGCCATAGTAGTAGAAGTAATAATTGGCGAGACAACTTCATGAAGACACGATGATGGAGATCATGATGATGGAGATCATGGTGTCATGCCGGTGACGATGATGATCATGGAGCCCCGAAGATGGAGATCAAAAGGAGCAAAATGATATTGGCCATATCATGTCACTATATAATTGCATGTGATGTTTATTATGTTTATGCATCTTGTTTACTTAGAACGACGGTAGTAAATAAGATGATCCCTTACACAAATTTCAAGAAGTGTTCTCCCCTGACTGTGCACCGTTGCTACAGTTCGTCGCTTCTAAGCACCACGTGATGATCGGGTGTGATGGATTCTTACGTTCACATACAACGGGTGTAAGACAGATTTACACAGCAGAAACACTTGGGGTTAACTTGACGAGCCTAGCATGTACAGACATGGCCTCGGGAACACAGAGACCGAAAGGTCGAGCATGAGTCGTATAGTAGATACGATCAACATGAAGATGTTCACCGAGTCGACTAGTCCGTCTCACGTGATGATCGGACACGGCTTAGTTGACTCGGATCATGTAATCACTTAGATGACCAGAGGGATGTCTATCTGAGTGGGAGTTCATGAGATGAACTTAATTATCCTGAACATAGTCAAAAGACCTTTTGCAAATTATGTCGTAAGCTCGCGCTTTGGTTCCACTGTTTAGATATGTTCCTAGAGAAAATATAGTTGAAAGTTGACAGTAGCGATTATGCGGACAGTAGATAGCTTATGTCCTTAATGCACCGCTCAGTGTGCTGAACCCCAAACGTCGTTTGTGGATGTTGCGAACATCGGACATACACGTTTTGATAACTACGTGATAGTTCAGTTAAACGGTTTAGAGTTGAGGCACGAAAGACGTTTTCGAAATGTCGCAAAACATATGAGATGTTTCGAGGGCTGAAATTAGGATTTCAGGCTCGTGCCCACGTCAAGAGGTATGAGACCTCCGACGATTTTCTTAGCCTACAAACTAAGGGAGAAAAGCTCAATCGTTGAGCTTGTGCTCAGATTGTCTGAGTACAACAATCACTTGAATCGAGTGGGAGTTGATCTTCCAGATGAGATAGTGATGTTTCTCCAAAGTCATTACCACCAAGCTGCTAGAAGCTTCGTGATGAACTATAACATATCAGGGATAGATATGATGATCCTTGAGCCATTCGCAATGTTCGACACCGCGAATGTAGAAATCAAGAAGGAGCATCAATTGTTGATGGTTGGTGAAACCACTAGTTTCAAGAAGGGCAAGAAGGGATACTTCATGAAACGGAAAATCAGCTGCTGCACTAGTGAAGAAACCCAAGGTTGAACCCAAACCCGAGACTAAGTGCTTCTGGAATAAGGGGAACTGCCACTGGAGCAGCATTACCCTAGATACTTGGTAGATGAGAAGGCTGGCAAGGTCGATAGAAGTATATTGGATATACATTATGTTAATGTGTACTTTACTAGCACTCCTAGTAGCACCAGGGTAGTAGATACCGGTTCGGTTGCTAAATGTTAGTAACTCGAAATAAAAGCTACGGAATAAAAGGAGACTAGCTAAAGGTGAGCTGACGATATGTGTTGGAATTGTTTCCAAGGTTGATATGATCAAGCATCGCACGCTCCCTCTACCATCGAGATTGGTGTTAAAACAGAATTATTGTCATTTGGTGTTTGCGTTGAGCATAGACATGATTGGTTTATGTCTATCGCAATACAGTTATTCATTTAAGGAGAATAATGGTTACTCTATTTATTTGAATAACACCTTCGATGGTCTTGCACCTAAATGAATGGTTCATTGAATCTCGATCGTAGTGATACACATTTTTATGCCAAAGGTATAAGATAATAATGATAGTACCACTTACTTGTGGCACTGCCATGTAAGTCATATTGGTGTAAAACGCATGAAGAAGCTCCATGTTGATGGATCTTTGGACTCACTCGTTTTTGAAAAGTTTGAGACATGCAAACCATGTCTATTGGTGTATACGCATAATGAAACTCCATGCAGATGGATCGTTTGGACTCACTTGATTTTGAATCACTTGAGATATGCAAATTCATACCACATGGGCAAGATGACTGAAAAGCCTCGGTTTCAGTAAGATGGAACAAGGTAGCAACCTGTTGGAAGTAACACATTTTGATGTGTGCAGTCCAATGAGTGCTGAGGCATGCAGTGAATATCGTTATGTTCTTACTTCACAGATGATTCGAGTAGATGTTGAGTATATTTACTTGATGAAACACAAGTCTGAATTATTGAATGGTTCAAGTAATTTCAGAGTGAAGTTTAAGATCTTCGTGACAAGAGGATAGAATGTCTATGATATGATCATAGAGATGAATATCTGAGTTACGAATTTTGGCACACAATTAAGACATTGTGCAAATTGTTTCACAATTGATACCGCCTGGAACACCATAGTGTGATGGTGTGTCCGAACATCATAGTTGCACTCTATTGGATATGGTGCGTACCATGATATCTCTTATCGAATTACCACTATCGTTCATGGGTTAGGCATTAGAGACAACCGCACTCACTTTAATGGGGCACCACGTAATTCCGTTGAGATGACACCGTGTGAACTATGGTTTAGAGAAACCTAAGCTGTCATTTCTTAAAGGTTTGGGGCTGCGACGCTTATGTGAAAAAGTTTCAGGTTGATAAGCTCGAACCCAAAGCGGATAAAATGCATCTTCATAGGACACCCAAAACGGTTGGGTATACCTCCTAATTCAGATCCGAAAGCAATAGGGATTGTTTCTTGAATCGGGTCCTTTCTCGAGGAAAAGTTCGTCTCGAAAAGTTGAGTGGGAGGATGGTGGAGACTTGATGAGGTTATTGAACCATCAACTAGTGTGTAGCAGGGCACAGGAAGTTGTTCCCGTGGCACCTACACCAATTGAAGTAGAAGCTTATGATAGTGATCACGAAGTTTGGATCAAGTCACCGGCGTACCTCGTGGGGTGACAAGGATGCGTACTACTTCTGAGTGGTACAGTAATCCTGTCTTGAAGGTCATGTTGCTAGACAACAATGAACCTACGAGCTATGGAGAAGCGATGGTGGGCCCGGATTCCGACGAATGGCTCGAGGCCATAAAATCCGAGAAAGGATCCATGACTTTGGTGGACTTGCCCGATGATCGGCAAGCCATTGAGATAAATGGATCTTTAAGAAGAAGACGGACGTGGACGGTAATATCACCGTCTATGAAGTTCGACTTGTGGCGAAGAGTTTTTCACAAGTTCAAGGAGTTGACTACGATGAGATTTTCTCATCCGTAGCGATGCTTAAGTCCGTCGGAATCATGTTAGCATTAGCTGCATTTATGAAATCTGGCAAATGGATGTCAAGACGAGTTTCCTTACCAGTTTACGTAAGGAAAGGTTGTATGTGATACAATCAGAAAAGTTTTGTCGATCCTAAGGATGCTAAAAGATATGCTAGCTCTAGCAATCCTTCCATGGACTGGAGTAAGCATCTCGGAGTTGGAATGTGCACTTTGATAAGATGATCAAAGATTTTAGGTTTATACAAAGTTTATGAGAAACTTGTATTTCCAAAGAAGTGAGTGGGAGCACTATAGAATTTCTGATGAGTATATGTTGTTGACATATTGTTGATCAGAAATGATGTAGAATTTCTGGAAAGCATATTGGGTTGTTTAAAAAGTGTTTTTTCAATAGGAAAACCTGGATTAGGCTACTTGAACAATAAGCATCAAGATCTATAAGATAGATCAAAATGTTTAATAATACTTTCAAATGAGCACATGCCTTGACATGATCTTGAAGGTGTTCAAGATGGATCAGTCAAAGAAGGAGTTCTTGGCTGAGTTGTAAGGTATGAAGTTAAGAGTTACAAGCTCGACCACGGCAGAAAAGAGAGAAAGGACGAAGGTCATCCCCTGTGCTTCAGACATAGGCTCTATAGTATGCTATGCTGTGTACCGCACCGGAAGTGTGCCTTGCCATGAGTCATTCAAGGGGTACAAGAATGATCCAGGAATAGATCATTGGACAGCGGTCAAAATTGTCCTTGGAGTAAATAAGGACATGTTTCTCGATTATGGAGGTGATAAAGAGTTCGGCGTAAAGGGTTACGTCGATGCAAGCTTTAACACCTATCCGAGTGACTCTGAGTAGCAAACCGGATACGTATAGTGGAGCAACCATTTGAAACAGTTCCAAGTGGAGCGTAGAAGCAGCATTTACAATATGACTTAAAGATTTGCAAAGCACACACGGATCAGAAAGGTTCAGACCCGTTGACTAAAACCCGTTGACTAAAACCTCTCTCACAAGCAAAACATGATCAAACCCCAGAACTCATTGAGTCTTAATCACATGATGATGTGAACTAGTTTACAGACACTAGTAAACTCTTTGGGTGTTTGTCACATGGCGATGTGACCTATCAGTGTTAATCACATGACGATGTGAACTAGATTATTGACTCTAGTGCAAGTGGGAGACTGTTGGAAATATGCCCTAGAGGCAATAATAAATTAGTTATTATTATATTTCCTTGTTCATGATAATCGTTTATTATCCATGCTATAATTGTATTGACAGGAAACTCAGATACATGTGTGGGTACATAGACAACACCATGTCCCTAGTAAGCCTCTAGTTGACTAGCTCGTTGATCAATAGTTGGTTACGGTTTCCTAACCATGGACATTGGATGTCATTGATAACGGGATCACATCATTGGGAGAATGATGTGATGGACAAGACCCAATCCTAAGCCTAGCACAAGATCGTAGTTCGTATGCTAAAGCTTTTCTAATGTCAAGTATCATTTCCTTAGACCATGAGATTGTGCAACTCCTGGATACCGTAGGAATGCTTTGGGTGTACCAAACGTCACAGCGTAACTGGGTGGCTATAAAGGTGCATTACAGGTATCTCCGAAAGTGTCTGTTGGGTTGGCACGAATCGAGACTGGGATTTGTCACTCCGTTGACGGAGGTATCTCTGGGCCCACTCGGTAGGACATCATCATAATGTGCACAATGTGACAAAGGGGTTGATCACGGGATGATGTGTTACGGAACGAGTAAAGAGACTTGCCGTAACGAGATTGAACAAGGTATCGGGATACCGACGATCGAATCTCGGGCAAGTACAATACCGCTAGACAAAGGGAATTGTATACGGATCGATTGAGTCCTTGACATCGTGGTTCATCCGATGAGATCATCGTGGAACATGTAGGAGCCAACATGGGTATCCAGATCCGCTGTTGGTTATTGACCGGAGAACGTCTCGGTCATGTCTACATGTCTCCGAACCCGTAGGGTCTACACATAAGGTCGATGGCGCTAGGGTTATAAAGGAAGTTTGTATGTGGTTACGAATGTTGTTCGAGTCCGGATGAGATCCCGGACGTCACGAGGAGTTCGGAATGGTCCGGAGGTAAAGATTTATATATGGAAAGTTGTTGTTGGGTTCGGAAAAAGTTCGGGTTTTTCGGTATTGTACCGGAAGTTTCGGAAGGTTCGGAGGATTCGGAGGGGTCCGGAGGTCCGGAAATTGTTCCACCACGTCCAATACAGTAGCATGGGCTGTAGGGGGCGCCCTAGCCTTAATGGGCCAGGGCACCAGCCCCCAAGGCCCATGCGCATGGGAGGGGGAACCCTAAGGGGAGGGCCTCCACTTGACTTGGGAGGCACTCCTCCCCCTCTTGGCCGCCCCCCAAGTCCCATCTAGGGCTGGCCGCACCCCTTGGGGTGGGAAACCCTGAGTTACAGCATTGCATGGTTTATAGGTTTACAACATTGGATCAAGAGCACCCCCAGTTTGCACCCAGGAAGCCCTAGCCGGGTTTTTTTGCCGTCAAATCCATGCATATATATAGATCATACATAAAGATGGTTTGACACAAGTTCAAGTACTAAGCTAGCAAAACATGGCTTGCTTCAGTGAGATTTTGCTTCTGTCAATTTGAAGCAAAACTTTACAAACAGTGCTCCACAATCGGATGAAATATCTAATCCAGACCAAATGAACACTAGTGCCTCCACCAGAAGCTAAGAGTTTCCTTAAAAAAACTGAGAGGTTCGGAAGTACTGACTTGTCAAACCCAACCATACAAAGGCACCCCATCACTTGCTCATGAGGCCTATTGTTGCGTGACGGTCACACCCACCATGGCTGTAGCGCTTGTACCGGCTCCTCGGAGCAACACCTTCGGCACAAGGAACTGGAAGCAATCTTTGGAAAACCCATCATACAGATTACTGCTCCTCATTAAGAACTCCATAGACTGAGAAAAGCTTGGTTCAGCGCACGACAATGTTAGCTTGCACCTGAAGCTGGATCCAGTAATATGGGGCTGGACGGAGCAAACTGAGATGACACCACCGCGGGACTCCATTGTCATGTTGACCAGGAAGAGGTTCCCATCCTCGCCCACCAGAACAGTTGATCCCACATGGATGCGGATCCGGAACGCCTTGTTGTAGGTAACTTTCGGGGAGTGCCACTTGTGCTTGCCTGAAAAATGCTCGAGGAGCATCGCGGTAGGTCCGCTGAAGCCGCAGCCGGTTTCCGGGCAGAAACATGGTGCATGTGGACAACCTTTCTCATGGTCTTCTTTCTGGTAGTAGGATATCCTTGCAGTGCATCCGTGATTGCAATTGGAGCAAGCAACTTTGATGGATTCAACAAGATGTTCTACCATGTGGCAGCGGTTGTAGACTGTGGGAAGGGAGCAGAAGTGGCACTTCTCTGGGAGCTTGTCATGGCAAGATGAGCATATGGTATGCCCAACAGTGCACTGAGGAACAGAAACGACAAATCAGTATATATGCTAATAAGTTAGCTGAATTAAAATCATAATGAAGAATAACACAGGAAATGAAAGTATGCTGGTGGCCGAGTACATACTAGAATAACCATGCTATGGTTTGAGTTAACAATGCCTATAAAGATGTAAAATATAGGAGCAAACAAGAATATCCTGCACGAAGTTAAGCTCAGCTATCGTTCCCATTTGAATAACTTAAATTCACCAGATGCAACTTTTAACTTATTTTAGTATGTTATTTATCTCGAACAGTGGGGGAGGTCCCCATGGTATATTCTATGTTTACAAGGTGGAGATAAATGCAATAAAGTGTACAAATGGAGTAGGGCTGTAGAGGGGCATTACAAAGTATTGTGTGACCAGTCAAGGAAAATTAGTGTGTGCGTGTCGTTAACCCTACACGAAACAAAGACTAGTTCTGACTTAAGAAGCACTTTTCAACAAAGGAAGGAAGGTTCCTGCCGCCCAAAAAACAAGTTCTTCCTAACCTTCCAAATATTCCTATGAGCATTATACACACTTCACAGAAGGGCGGACCAGCAAATATTCCCATAGCATTTGCGACTATGTTGAGATGCAGATGTACTTTGCGTTTCTTTTAATCATACATGATCGATTGTTCATTTCAACATGACTTGGGCTTGTGTAGCCAGTTAAGGAAACTTAGTCTGTGGGTGTCCTTAACCGTATGCAAAACAAGGACTAGCTCTTACTTAAGTACTTTCCACCTAGGAAAGGAAATAAAGTTGTTCCTAACCTTCCAAATATCCCAAAGAACAGATATATACACTTCCCAGAAGTACATCCCAGCAAATGATCCCTTAGCAGCAGGTACATATGTACTCCCTCCGTTCCAAAACAGATGACTCAACTTTATACCAACTTTAGTACAAAGTTGGTTCATCTATTTTGGAACGGAGGGAGTACTTTGTTTGAGTCTCTTTTAATCATACATGCTGGATTGTACATTTGAACAACATGTCTTGGCTCACTTTTATGCTTCAGAAGTAATGTATGCAGCCGTTATACTTTTGCTTTACAAACTTCAGAAAAAAATTATAGAAGTTGGGTGGATCTAAAGCTGTACCCACTGTGCCGCATAAACAGGATTACGATATCATCATTTCATAATAACAAAATAGCATTCACACTATAAAAGAATGCACATGAATCTCCATTTGACATGAATTTGTTCCATAAGGTAATTAATAAATATCAATAACTACTAGTTGCATAAGTTTACTCCTAGCAGTATGACAGAAGTTCTTCCTATATGGAGATACACCAGCCCACACTAACAGAGGCGGATTTAGGCCCCAGGCAGCCCGGGCTGCTGCCTGGGGCGTGGCGACGATTTTCTTTGCTGAATATAGCTACAGCACAGCACTGTAGCTACAGTGCTCGAAGATGGCCTGGGGTGGCCTGGGGCTTGCCGTATTCCTAGGTCCGCCACTGCACACTAACACCGGTGGATAATATGTCATTGCTTCATTGAATATAGCATACTTCCCGTAGTTTGTGGTTTCTCCATAATGATGATACACATAGAGTTCACGACTTGCCTAGTTTGCATAGGGCACTGCCCAGTTTCCCTAATATAGTATAATTTTCCACAATTATAACAGGAAGCAGTGTACATTGAAGAGAACACGGCAAACATTTGTTAGGCGGTAATTCTACAATTACCATCTGAATCCATTCTTCAACTGCAATTAACATCTGAATCCATTCTACTTAATTATACTGCAATGCCCATTCCCACTTCTGTCCATAGTTGCAAGTTGCAACATTTATTTAAGCTGAATGCTACTATTGTCCATCCCAACTGAATTTTTGACCAACTAGTGAAAGCTTGATAGACATTACAACATCTGGGCTAATGTCTGCATCTGATTCTTTACTCTTCAGTGATGTCAAATTGTGAATCTCGACTTGCAATTTTGCAACCACAAAATTATTAGTTTATAGACCTGGTACCCAAGTCCAATTTCTGGATCGACTACGCACTGAATCCTATAACTAACTAAATAATCAGGGGAGCATCCCCACAGTTTGGCGACAAATCTAATCTAGGAACCAGAGGCATTGGAAGTGCTACTAAAATATGCAGATTTCGCAGTACTTTGAGACTCCCAAACAAAATCCACAGATTCATTTGCACCGGAGATGAGTGAATCCATAAGGGGCTCGTAGGGTTTGAGTAGTAGTGGTATCAGTACAGATCAAGACAGGTGCAGGGGGTACCTGGAAGATGGGAGGGCGCAGGGGCAGGTAGCAGACGGGGCAGTCGAGGATGTCCAGGTCAATGGTGACATCGGCGGCGACCTTCCTCCTCTTGCCGCCGCCGCCTCCCTCCTTTTCCGCCTCCTTCTCCTGCTGCTGCGCTCGCATCCCTTCATCCTTTTCTTCCGGCCGGCGGACCCACGGCGGGAGGTGAACAAAATGAGGATACGCAGGCGCGGCCATCCGCTGGCCCGCAGGGGCTTCCCGTCGCACGGCCGGAGTCGAGCCGCCTCTCTCTTCTCTTCTCTCCCTGCCGCCGCCGCCGCCGCCGCCGTCTCTCTCTCTCTCGCTCTCTTTCTCTGGGACCGACTGCTTTGTAAAGTTTTGAAATTTGGAGCAGAAGAAGGTGGAGAAGGCAACGGAGACGGCGCAGAAGTTGGGCTGACCAACGGCCCGGTTAATTGACGGCCGAGCTTTCCGCGCTGAGCCCCGCCTGAATAGATCCCTAAATTCGGCCGTCTCAGATTTTTTTTATTGATTATTAGGTCATTTCCTTCATATCTACGGGATTGAGGGCATTTTATGCAGGGATCTAAAAAAATAAAAAAAGATTGACAGGAGGGAACTTTTAGCACCCGCCACGGTCTTCCCCGAGCGCGAACTCGCCGGAACGCCTCGATGCCGACGACCATCGGACCATAGTCGCCGCTCCGCATGCTGCCGTCGCCGCACGAGTGTCGCGAGGTGCTGCCACGAGCTATGCTAGCTAGCTACAGCTGTTGTCGCCACCACGGCGAGCTAGCTAGTTGCCGCTGCGTCGCAGGCGAGCAGGCTAGCTAGTCGTCGCTGCTGTCCGCCGCGTGGTTGTCGTCCTGCTGCACGGTGGCGTCTTTGCCGACAAGACGCGTGCTCCTTCTCTGTCCCTGACGAGAACCTCGCGGTGGGAGCGGTCGAGACGACTTCGATTGTAATTTAACGAAAGTTTTAGGGGATGCACACCATAAGTTAGTTGTATGTTGATAGGACTATGCATTGGAGGGCTAGAGTGACAGAAGTTTCTTCTTACCATAGAAATTGACTTATATGGGATTGAAGGGGGCCAATATATCTTAATGCTGTTGTTGAGTTTTAACTTAATGAACTTGGTAGTTGTGGATTCTGGCCAATAGTTTCAATCATAAGTTCATAGAGTTCCAAGTAAGAGACTACATGCTAGCAGAGGCCCTCTCCCACATAAAACTTGCCATCGCTGTAGTATCGTAGGTAATTGCCTAGGGACAATTACATACAACATACCATCATTATTCGACTGATACGTCCATTTTGCATCATGCTTTGTCGATATTTATTGCATTATGGGCTGTTTTTTTATATGTTGCTAGAGAAAACTAAGTTGAAAGATGATAGTAGCAATGATGCGGACTGATACGTCCATTTTGCATCATGCTTTATCGATATTTATTGCATTATGGGCTGTTACTACACATTATGTCAAAATACTTATGCCATTTCTCTCTTATTTTATAAGGTTTACACGAAGAGGAAGAATACCGGCAACTGGAATTCTGGGCTGGAAAAGGAGCAAATATTAGAGACATATTCTGCACAACTCCAAAAGTCCTGAAACTCCACGAATGTCAGTTTTGGAATATATTAAAAATATTGGGCGAAGAAAGCACCAGAGGGGGGCCACCCTACCCCCCTGGGCGCGCCCGTCGTACCATGTGGCCTATAGGCTGTAGCTTTGGCATTGACCCATTTAGCACACATGCTACATGGGAGGTGGTTGATAATTTGAATTTGAATTTGATTTATTTGATTCGGTGGTTAATAATGGTTGCAGCAAATTGGGAAACCGATTGCCATGATCAGGTATAATACTGTAGAAACAAAGTATTGGAAAACTAGCATATTCTTGTGTGTTCAGCCTTAACAACAAGAAAATACATTGCCCATATTGCAAAGTATTTAATTCAGGGTGGACACAGTACATAAACCCGTGACACCATACAATTCTTTCCCAAAATAAATATCTAGTCATATCTCCCTACAAGATAAAGTTGAATTCCTCTAAAGCTAAACAGAAGGAAACTTTCCAAAGATAACACTGCAGCTCTCAATAGCTCAGAAGATAAGGTTGAAGCTCTGGCAAGATGACACTGAAGCTTTTAGCTTCATCTTGTACTACACCAAAAGAAAAGAACAGGTTGCCTCGGAACAAAATATAAGAATCTGCAGATAGACATGAACAGATCAAATATAATGGACAAACACATTACGAAATAAAATAGCCATTTTTTACAACTACCTTTACAATACCGAGTTCTTCAGACAAAAATGGGTCGCTGGTAGCTCCCTTTTTTGGTCTATACTGAAGCTTTCTAGATTTATGAGGGGAGGATGTATTACTAATATTGCTGATATGGATCTTATCCTTCTTGCTTCATGTCTGCATAAGTATCAGATGGGTGGTGACAAAATATGGAAGCAGATTGTAGATTACAAGTATAGCACCAAAACTCCCAATATTTTCTCTTGCCCTTGGGTTAACTACTCTCCTTTTGGAAAGGAGTCATGTGGGCTGCCAAAGCTGCCAAGATAGGTTATTCCTATAGGGTAGGAAATGGAGAGAAGGTCAAATTCAGGGAGGATTAGTGGTTTGGTAACTCTAGCTTTGCCATCCAATTTTGTGAGCTATGATGTATTGCTAATGAACATATCACTATTGCTAATGTTTGGGATGGTGTGAATCTTATGGTCACCTTCAGGAGATGTGTAGACTCTAGGTTGTTTCTCCCGTGGTATGATCTCCTTAGCATAGCTCAGTCCATTCGTTTCTCTGAGGAGGAAGATGCTATGGTGTGGAAATTTGAATCTAATGATGCTTACTCTATTAGATCCATGTATGCACTTGTTAACTTTAAAGGGATTCTGGCTATCTATATCCCTGATATGTGGCATGTGCATGTTCCCCCTAAAATCCATATTTTGATGTGGATCTTATCTCACAACAAGTTGCTCACTAGAAATAATTTGATTAAGAGGCAACATATTGAGGATCAATGCATCCTTGTCGAAAAAAGTGGTTGGTCCCCCCAAGAGTGTTGCCCTCCCGTGACGTCATTTTAGTTTTTGTTCCTTTCCCTTTTAGGATTGTGCCAGGGTTGATACATTAATCCTCCCTCGGGTGTTGTAATAAGACTATACTATGAGTTTCGTTTTCTATGAAAATGGAACCAGGGCTTCTGCCCTTTTCCTCTAAAAAAAATAAGCTAGATATCCTGCATGTTGAATATTCAAATTCATTCATAGAGAAGAGTTAGGATTTTTTTCACATAAGGCCTCCTTTCTTCCTCACTATCCTCCACTAAACCCGCATTAAGCATCACTTTAGTGGCATGGATTGCATTTATTAACATGAGATTGAGCTCTACTCTTGACTTGAGATAGATTGCAAGAGATGCAAATGAAATGCTTGCAAGTTGGAATGACATAACAATGGAAGAAGGTACATTTCACGACAGGATTAGCACCAAGCATAATATCCTCCGATTTAAGTACCATACAATGACATTAAAGTTCACTAGCTTGGACTACATCAAGATGAACTGCATCTACTAATTAACATCACACAAATAGTTTTAGTTAGATCTCCAAAATAGTAAGCATGAACGGCCTTGAATGCATGGTTTGTTTCCTATCATCAGATGCGGATCTGATCAGACCAAGGGGAGAGCTTGTCGATGCGGATGTGCAGGGGAACTTGCAAGGACGCAGCCCCATCACCCCCAATCCCTGCTGCTGGAACCAGGTACATCCGCGGCACCGATAGGAACGTGGGCTCGTCCGCAACGACCACCGCACCGGGCGACGAGCTGCTCCTCATGTGCATCTCCACCAGGACAAAGTCAGCCCTGCCGCCGTTCGCCACCGCCGCCGAGGGTGGCTCCAGGTTGACCCACATCTTGCACATGAACCGCGGGCATGTCACCGCCCTCGCCCTGGCGCACACCATGGACACGGCAGTCACGCCGGCGCCGAGCGCGCCCACAATCAGGAGGAAAACGCGATTGTCGTTGCCGAGGAGCACCACCCGCGGGGTGGACACCGGCAGCTGGAGCTGGATGACCTTGCCGTACTGCACGGCGCGCATCGGCACCAAGTGGACGGTGTGGAGGTGCCCGGCGAGCGCCTGCGGCGCGCCGATGTAGCCGCAGCCCGGCTCCGTGCAACGGCAAGGCGTGTGCGGGCACGCAGTCTGGTGCTCGGCGACCTCGTGGTAGGTCACGTACCTCTGGCATCCGGCGTTGGGGCACACGATCCTGGTGGAGGACACGACGGCGTCCAGCGCGGGGCAGGGGTCGAAGAAGCCGCCGCCGTCCACGCATGCCTTGCACTGCCCGAAGGGCAGCTTGGCCACGCAGCCACCGCATGCCAGGTGCCCCGCTTTGCACTGTTGGCAGGCACAGAAATCGGAGATGGCCCGTAAATTAGCACGAAAGAATCGATCTCTCACCGGCGCCAATCGAGGAAGAAAGAAAGGAAAGAAAGAGAGGAACCTGGAAGACGGGGGGATTGAAGGGGACGGTACAGAGGAGGCAGTGGAGCAGGCGCTTGTCGATCCTCACGGCGAGCTCCTCTCTCGGGCCGTACGCCGCGACGATAGCGCATCCATCTCCTCCTCTGGCCATGTCTTCCTTCACGTGGCCATCAGGCAGGTCCAGCCGCGCCTTCTTGGTACTCTCGGCGGCCTTGTCCGGTGAAGCCCTGCTCCTCCCGTCGGCGGCAGGGCCGGCGCCGTGCATCCTGGCTGGCCTTTGGGGAAAGAAAACCCCTGTCTGTGTGTCTCGGGCCAAACTTTTTCCAGGAGGTGGGAGAGGAGAAGAGCAGAGGTCTGAGAACAAAAGGTGCTGAGGCAGCCACACTACACTATAAATGCTTCCTCATTGTGGTTTCCATTCCCAAATTATATAGTATAGATATAAGCCATGCTTTTAATAAATTTCATTATTGCTAATTTATCCATATATTAATGTTGTCTTTCTTTTAAGTACCTACAATTGTGCGATAAAAGGTTGACTATTGCAGATCCATGTTATTCTAGAAAATTTGAGGAACATAAATATAAGCACATTGTTTTTTTTCGTAGTTTCCTGCTTAATTGATACACGGCGGAGTGCTTTTGACTCCATCGCATTCCAGATTATAACACCATCAAACACGTGGGTGCCCATAAAAAGAAAAAGATACATGTGTAAGCACAAGGACACGCGTAACCAAATACTACAAAGTAGCACACAACGTGTCACAACTTCTTACCCAGGTCACGACACATCCCACCTTTCTCACTTTTATAGAACGGCACATACGCCATGGCTGATGTGCTGGCTTCCACCAACAAATAACAGCAACATGACCAAAAGCCTACAAAAGATCCCCGGAAAGGGTACAAGATTTTGGAGACCCCCGACGCCAAAAATCTTGATTAGCTCTTTGCATGGAGTAGGAGAAATAAACCCTTGATTCGGCAGATGCCGTCAAGAAACAATGAGCAATCCATCGGTCACCACACCACGCAACCACCTAGTCCAGAGACTTCTAAGCCGACATCCGTAGCTGGAGGTTATAGAGACACAGGGGGATAACCAGAGAGGATACCAACCAAGACCATCCTCGCATCGGTGCATCAGAAAGGCTTGAACAATGTTGCCGGAGCACGAAAAAGCTAACACCAAGGATGATGTGCAAAATCAAGTATCGGCTCCCAACCAACCTATGCTAACCGCCAGGCGACAAAACATAGAGATTAGAAAATACATCCAAGATTACAATAGTGCTAAGCTTCACCTATATATTATCGTATAAGTAACATAGTGGAGAATGTTTTCTACAAACTTATTCAAAATTTATAAAGTTTGACTTCAGTCAAAGCTAATATACGGAGTAAATAAAAAGGATGAAGTAATATGAAAGTGTACTATTTATAACCAATCGTGCCCATGATTGGGGGCTCAATTACTCAAATTATGATGAGGTCCCACGGTCAAAGGCTACACATCTATAATACTTAAAAAGTTCATCCCCGCTATCATATTTCTCTACACATGCAGCCTATCCACGTCAGCATCCATTCCCATGCGGCCACATTAGCACTAATCCTGCACCCACACGGTTTTCCATCGCTCTCCTTTTTCCATGGCAGCGCCGCCTCTACTTCCCAATCTCTACCCCTCCCGGCCTCCCCCCTTCATTTTTCCTTGAAATTGCAAGTGGAAAGGATCCAGCTCTATATTTACACGGGGGCATCGATCGATCACATCTGAGCCAACAAGATGAGACGTCGAGGTCGAGATTCAAGTCAAGATTCAGACCGGCGGCAGAGGAGGAGTGACGGCTCCCCGGCGCGGCGGCCTCCTTCCTCGGCGGTCGTGGTTCAGGTAAAGGTTCAGGCCGGCGGCAGAGGAGAAACAACGGCTCTCCGACGCGGTGGCCTCCTCGGCGGTCATGGTTCAGGTAAAGGTTCAGACTGGCGGTAGACTCGGAGCGATGGCTTGCCGGCAAGGCGGCTTTCTTGGTGGCCGTGCTCCAGCCGTTGGCATTGTTGCTCGCAGCCGTGGCCTCCTAATCCCACCGGCCGGTCAACCACCTCAGTTTACAACCGGCCGCTGCGTGCTTGTGATGGATGCTTACCATTTCCTGCACATTCGCTGCTTAACTCACCCATGCATCCGTCCTCTTATTCTCCTTTGATGCAGAGCTCCGCGGCGCTCTGTCCCGCGTACTACCATCACCATCCACAGATCCACCTAATCGACTAGAGTGCACTGCCGCGAGCAGTAGCATCAGCCGACGGAATTGTTGGCTTGGTCACAAGGAGGAGAGCTGCTGCCTCAGATACTTTTTTTGAGACAACTGCATCATGATACATTGCGATGAGAAGAGAGACACTAGTAGTCAAGAGCCAAGAGCATATGTACAGTTGTACACCCAAGATACTAGTGTGACGCCCCCGATTCGATCATACATTAATCATGCACGCAAATGTGTACGATCAAGATCAGAGACTCACGGAAAGATATCACAACACAACTCTAGACACAAATTAAAATAATACAAGCTTTATATTACAAGCCAGGGGCCTCAAGGGCTCGAATACATTGCTCGATACACAAGCGTCAGCGGAAGCAACAATATCTGAGTACACACATAAGTTAAACAAGGATGCCTTAAGAAGGCTAGCACAAAAGCAACACGATCGAAGAGGCAAGGCCTCCTGCCTGGGACCTCCTAACTGCTCCTGGTCGTCGGCGGTATTCAAGTAGCAGTATCCGTCAGCGGTGGCATCTAGGTCCAGGGATCCACCATCTGGTTGCAACAACCAGAAATAAGAAAGAAGGGGGGAAGGGGGAGCAAAGCAACCGTTAGTACTCATCCAAAGTACTCGCAAGCATCAGATCTATACTAAGTATGCATTGGTATCAAACGGAAGGGCTGTATCTGTGGACTAAACTGCAGAATGCCAGAATAGAGTGGAAGGTCTAGCCTATCGAAGACTAGCATCTTCAAGCAGCTCCAAGTGTCTTGCAGCATGTAGAAGAGTAAATAATAGTAGTTTATAGTTAACAAGCATGTTGTAGAATTAATGCCCAGAGATCCTTCTTCGACTCCCTGCGAGAAAGCAATCCCGGAGCCACATATCCATCACATATCAAGTATCCATTTCTAGTTGTATAAGATCAGGATACAAGTCTGAACGTCCATTACCGTGGACACGGTATTCGAATATATATCTTCCCTGCAGGGGTGCACCATGTTTTCCAACACGCTTGATTACTCTAGCCGAACACACTTTCCTGGGTCATGCCCGGCCTCGGAAGATCAACACGTCGTAGCCCTACCTAGGCTCAGCAGAGAGGTCCCCGCCGGTCTACATCCTAAGCACTCCGGGGTCTGGGCCCATCGCCCATTGCACTCCGGGTCGTTGTGCGCAAGGGGATACTAGCACCACCTCTGCCTGGATGGCGCGATCCGGCCCGGCCACAATGCTAAACTGGACGTCTGACAAAGCTTCGGCTGATACTGCGACGTCGAGGCCCATAGCTATTCTCGCGTGGAGGTTAGTGCATAAAGGCCCGAGGCGAACTCAGAACAAATACCGAAACCTGTTAGTGCATTATTAAAAGAAGTGACGGCTGTCGGGACAATTCCGGAACTATCACCCCCTCCTGGGTGATACCGCTAAACAGCCAGCCGCCACCGTAACTCCTCGGGTGCTCTCCGGGCCCGCCCTGCTTTCACCAATGTCTCAAGTAAAGTCAAGGTAACCGTGCGTCCAAACATCAAGGGGAAAACCCGAGGAATCACCCCCGGTGGATTCCACTCGATGTAATCATCAAGGTGAACGTAAGAGGAACCACCCTCGAGGTTCACACTTGAGGTGTTGCACGACAGAGCTGTATCAGGAATGGTGAAGGAGGAACCAGCCTCGATGACCATGACTGAATCGCTACACTACAGAGATCTCATCAGTAGTGATGTATGAGGTTTCACCCTCGGCACTCGATGGTAACTCTGCAGAGTGGAGCAACAAAAAGGGGGGTGATGTGATGTGAGGTGTCGGGGCTCTGGCCGTCGATCACGTTGATCGAGTCGTCGATGATGAAGCTGTTGGAAATATGCCCTAGAGGCAATAATAAATTAGTTATTATTATATTTCCTTGTTCATGATAATTGTTTATTATCCATGCTATAATTGTATTGACAGGAAACTCAGATACATGTGTGGGTACATAGACAACACCATGTCCCTAGTAAGCCTCTAGTTGACTAGCTCGTTGATCAATAGTTGGTTACGGTTTCCTAACCATGGACATTGGATGTCATTGATAACGGGATCACATCATTGGGAGAATGATGTGATGGACAAGACCCAATCCTAAGCCTAGCACAAGATCGTAGTTCGTATGCTAAAGCTTTTCTAATGTCAAGTATCATTTCCTTAGACCATGAGATTGTGCAACTCCCGGATACCGTAGGAATGCTTTGGGTGTACCAAACGTCACAACGTAACTGGGTGGCTATAAAGGTGCATTACAGGTATCTCCGAAAGTGTCTGTTGGGTTGGCACGAATCGAGACTGGGATTTGTCACTCCGGTTGACGGAGAGGTATCTCTGGGCCCACTCGGTAGGACATCATCATAATGTGCACAATGTGACCAAGGGGTTGATCACGGGATGATGTGTTACGGAACGAGTAAAGAGACTTGCCGGTAACGAGATTGAACAAGGTATCGGGATACCGACGATCGAATCTCGGGCAAGTACAATACCGCTAGACAAAGGGAATTGTATACGGGATCGATTGAGTCCTTGACATCGTGGTTCATCCGATGAGATCATCGTGGAACATGTGGGAGCCAACATGGGTATCCAGATCCCGCTGTTGGTTATTGACCGGAGAACGTCTCGGTCATGTCTACATGTCTCCCGAACCCGTAGGGTCTACACACTTAAGGTTCGATGACGCTAGGGTTATAAAGGAAGTTTGTATGTGGTTACCGAATGTTGTTCGAGTCCGGATGAGATCCCGGACGTCACGAGGAGTTCGGAATGGTCCGGAGGTAAAGATTTATATATGGAAAGTTGTTGTTCGGGTTCCGAAAAGTTCGGGTTTTTCGGTATTGTACCGGAAGTTTCTGAAGGTTCGGAGGATTCGGAGGGTCCGGAGGTCCGGAAATTGTTCCACCACGTCCAATACAGTAGCATGGGCTGTGGGGGCGCCCTAGCCTTAATGGGCCAGGGCACCAGCCCCCAAGGCCCATGCGCATGGGAGGGGGAAACCCTAAGGGGAGGGCCTCCACTTGACTTGGGAGGCACTCCTCCCCTCTTGGCCGCCCCAAGTCCCATCTAGGGCTGGCCGCACCCTTGGGGTGGGAAACCCTAAAGGGCGCAGCCCCTTTCCCCTATATACTTGAGGTTTTGGGCTGCCCAACACACATGAGTTCTCTCCTCTTGGTGCAGCCCCGCCTCCTCCTCCTCCTCTCCCTTGGTGCTTGGCGAAGCCTCTGGGATTGCCACGCTCCTCCATCACCACCATGTCGTTGTGTTGCTGCTGGATGGAGTCTTCCTCAACCTCTCCCTCTCTCCTTGCTGGATCAAGGCATGGGAGACGTCACCGGGCTGTACGTGTGTTGAACGCGGAGGTGCCGTCCGTTCGGCACTAGGATCTCCGGTGATTTGGATCACGACGAGTACGACTCCTTCAACCCCGTTCTCATGAACGCTTCCGTTTAGCGATCTACAAGGGTATGTAGATGCACTCTCCTTCCCCTCGTTGCTAGAATCTCCATAGATTGATCTTGGTGATGCGTAGAAAATTTTGAAATTCTGCTACGTCCCCCAACAGTGGCATCATGAGCTAGGTCTATTGCGTAGATTCTTGGCACGAGTAGAACACAAAGTAGTTGTGGGCGTTGATGATGTTCAATATGCTTACCGTTACTAGTCCAATCTTGTTTCGACGGTATTGTGGGATGAAGCGGCCCGGACCGACCTTACACGTACTCTTACGTGAGACAGGTTCCACCGATCGACATGCACTTGGTGCATAAGGTGGCTAGCGGTGCCGCCTCCCACTTTAGTCGGAACGGATTCGATGAAAAGGGTCCTTATGAAGGGTAAATAGCAATTGGCATATCACGTTGTGGTTTTATGTGGGTAAGAAACGTTCTTGCTAGAAACCCGTAGCAGCCACATAAAACATGCAAACAACAATTAGAGGACGTCTAACTTGTTTTTGCAGGGTATGCTATGTGATGTGATATGGCCAAGAAGAATGTGATGAATGATATGTGATGTATGAGATTGATCATGTTCTTGTAATAGGATTCACGACTTGCATGTCGATGATTATGACAACGGCAGGAGCCATAGGAGTTGTCTTTATTTATTGTATGACCTGCGTGTCATTGAACAACGCCATGTAATTACTTTACTTTATTGCTAACAGGTAGCCATAGTAGTAGAAGTAATAATTGGCGAGACAACTTCATGAAGACACGATGATG
This sequence comes from Aegilops longissima, assembly GCA_021605205.1. Taxonomy (NCBI): domain Eukaryota; kingdom Viridiplantae; phylum Streptophyta; class Magnoliopsida; order Poales; family Poaceae; genus Aegilops; species Aegilops longissima. Next base: position 10,688,483 of record CM038678.1, on the reverse strand, counting down.
GAGATCATGATGATGGAGATCATGGTGTCATGCGGTGACGATGATGATCATGGAGCCCCGAAGATGGAGATCAAAGGAGCAAAATGATATTGGCCATATCATGTCACTATATAATTGCATGTGATGTTTATTATGTTTATGCATCTTGTTTACTTAGAACGACGGTAGTAAATAAGATGATCCCTTACACAAATTTCAAGAAGTGTTCTCCCCTGACTGTGCACCGTTGCTACAGTTCGTCGCTTCTAAGCACCACGTGATGATCGGGTGTGATGGATTCTTACGTTCACATACAACGGGTGTAAGACAGATTTACACAGCAGAAACACTTGGGGTTAACTTGACGAGCCTAGCATGTACAGACATGGCCTCGGGAACACAGAGACCGAAAGGTCGAGCATGAGTCGTATAGTAGATACGATCAACATGAAGATGTTCACCGAGTCGACTAGTCCGTCTCACGTGATGATCGGACACGGCTTAGTTGACTCGGATCATGTAATCACTTAGATGACCAGAGGGATGTCTATCTGAGTGGGAGTTCATGAGATGAACTTAATTATCCTGAACATAGTCAAAAGACCTTTTGCAAATTATGTCGTAAGCTCGCGCTTTGGTTCCACTGTTTAGATATGTTCCTAGAGAAAATATAGTTGAAAGTTGACAGTAGCGATTATGCGGACAGTAGATAGCTTATGTCCTTAATGCACCGCTCAGTGTGCTGAACCCCAAACGTCGTTTGTGGATGTTGCGAACATCGGACATACACGTTTTGATAACTACGTGATAGTTCAGTTAAGCGGTTTAGAGTTGAGGCACGAAAGACGTTTTGAAATGTCGCAAAACATATGAGATGTTTGAGGGCTGAAATTAGGATTTCAGGCTCGTGCCACGTCAAGAGGTATGAGACCTCCGACGATTTTCTTAGCCTACAAACTAAGGGAGAAAAGCTCAATCGTTGAGCTTGTGCTCAGATTGTCTGAGTACAACAATCACTTGAATCGAGTGGGAGTTGATCTTCCGGATGAGATAGTGATGTTTCTCCAAAGTCATTACCACCAAGCTGCTAGAAGCTTCGTGATGAACTATAACATATCAGGGATAGATATGATGATCCTTGAGCCATTCGCAATGTTCGACACATGAATGTAGAAATCAAGAAGGAGCATCAATTGTTGATGGTTGGTGAAACCACTAGTTTCAAGAAGGGCAAGAAGGGATACTTCATGAAGCGGAAAATCAGCTGCTGCACTAGTGAAGAAACCCAAGGTTGAACCCAAACCCGAGACTAAGTGCTTCGGAATAAGGGAACTGCCACTTTGGAGCAGCATTACCCTAGATACTTGGTAGATGAGAAGGCTGGCAAGGTCGATAGAAGTATATTGGATATACATTATGTTAATGTGTACTTTACTAGCACTCCTAGTAGCACCAGGGTAGTAGATACCGTTCGGTTGCTAAATGTTAGTAACTCGAAATAAAAGCTACGGAATAAAAGGAGACTAGCTAAAGGTGAGCTGACGATATGTGTTGGAATTGTTTCCAAGGTTGATATGATCAAGCATCGCACGCTCCCTCTACCATCGAGATTGGTGTTAAAACAGAATTATTGTCATTTGGTGTTTGCGTTGAGCATAGACATGATTGGTTTATGTCTATCGCAATACAGTTATTCATTTAAGGAGAATAATGGTTACTCTATTTATTTGAATAACACCTTCGATGGTCTTGCACCTAAATGAATGGTTCATTGAATCTCGATCGTAGTGATACACATTTTTATGCCAAAGGTATAAGATAATAATGATAGTACCACTTACTTGTGGCACTGCCATGTAAGTCATATTGGTGTAAAACGCATGAAGAAGCTCCATGTTGATGGATCTTTGGACTCACTCGTTTTTGAAAAGTTTGAGACATGCAAACCATGTCTATTGGTGTATACGCATAATGAAACTCCATCCAGATGGATCGTTTGGACTCACTTGATTTTGAATCACTTGAGATATGCAAATTCATACCACATGGGCAAGATGACTGAAAAGCCTCGGTTTCAGTAAGATGGAACAAGGTAGCAACCTGTTGGAAGTAACACATTTTGATGTGTGCAGTCCAATGAGTGCTGAGGCATGCAGTCAATATCGTTATGTTCTTACTTCACAGATGATTCGAGTAGATGTTGAGTATATTTACTTGATGAAACACAAGTCTGAATTATTGAATGGTTCAAGTAATTTCAGAGTGAAGTTTAAGATCTTCGTGACAAGAGGATAGAATGTCTATGATATGATCATAGAGATGAATATCTGAGTTACTGAATTTTGGCACACAATTAAGACATTGTGCAAATTGTTTCACAATTGATACCGCCTGGAACACCATAGTGTGATGGTGTGTCCGAACATCATAGTTGCACTCTATTGGATATGGTGCGTACCATGATATCTCTTATCGAATTACCACTATCGTTCATGGGTTAGGCATTAGAGACAACCGCACTCACTTTAATGGGGCACCACGTAATTCCGTTGAGATGACACCGTGTGAACTATGGTTTAGAGAAACCTAAGCTGTCATTTCTTAAAGGTTTGGGGCTGCGACGCTTATGTGAAAAAGTTTCAGGTTGATAAGCTCGAACCCAAAGCGGATAAAATGCATCTTCATAGGACACCCAAAACGGTTGGGTATACCTCCTAATTCAGATCCGAAAGCAATAGGGATTGTTTCTTGAATCGGGTCCTTTCTCGAGGAAAAGTTCGTCTCGAAAAGTTGAGTGGGAGGATGGTGGAGACTTGATGAGGTTATTGAACCATCAACTAGTGTGTAGCAGGGCACAGGAAGTTGTTCCCGTGGCACCTACACCAATTGAAGTAGAAGCTTATGATAGTGATCACGAAGTTTCGGATCAAGTCACTGACGTACCTCGTAGGGTGACAAGGATGCGTACTACTTCTGAGTGGTACAGTAATCCTGTCTTGAAGGTCATGTTGCTAGACAACAATGAACCTACGAGCTATGGAGAAGCGATGGTGGGCCCGGATTCCGACGAATGGCTCGAGGCCATAAAATCCGAGAAAGGATCCATGACTTTGGTGGACTTGCCCGATGATCGGCAAGCCATTGAGATAAATGGATCTTTAAGAAGAAGACGGACGTGGACGGTAATATCACCGTCTATGAAGTTCGACTTGTGGCGAAGAGTTTTTCACAAGTTCAAGGAGTTGACTACGATGAGATTTTCTCATCCGTAGCGATGCTTAAGTCCGTCGGAATCATGTTAGCATTAGCTGCATTTATGAAATCTGGCAAATGGATGTCAAGACGAGTTTCCTTACCAGTTTACGTAAGGAAAGGTTGTATGTGATACAATCGAAAAAGTTTTGTCGATCCTAAGGATGCTAAAAGATATGCTAGCTCTAGCAATCCTTCCATGGACTGGAGTAAGCATCTCGGAGTTGGAATGTGCACTTTGATAAGATGATCAAAGATTTTAGGTTTATACAAAGTTTATGAGAAACTTGTATTTCCAAAGAAGTGAGTGGGAGCACTATAGAATTTCTGATGAGTATATGTTGTTGACATATTGTTGATCAGAAATGATGTAGAATTTCTGGAAAGCATATTGGGTTGTTTAAAAAGTGTTTTTTCAATAGGAAAACCTGGATTAGGCTACTTAAACAATAAGCATCAAGATCTATAAGATAGATCAAAATGTTTAATAATACTTTCAAATGAGCACATACCTTGACATGATCTTGAAGGTGTTCAAGATGGATCAGTCAAAGAAGGAGTTCTTGCCTGAGATGTAAGGTATGAAGTTAAGAGTTAAAAGCTCGACCACGGCAGAAAAGAGAGAAAGGACGAAGGTCGTCCCCTGTGCTTCAGACATAGGCTCTATAGTATGCTATGCTGTGTACCGCACCGGAAGTGTGCCTTGCCATGAGTCAGTCAAGGGGTACAAGAATGATCCAGGAATAGATCATTGGACAGCGGTCAAAATTGTCCTTGGAGTAAATAAGGACATGTTTCTCGATTATGGAGGTGATAAAGAGTTCGGCGTAAAGGGTTACGTCGATGCAAGCTTTAACACCTATCCGAGTGACTCTGAGTAGCAAACCGGATACGTATAGTGGAGCAACCATTTGGAATAGTTCCAAGTGGAGCGTAGAAGCAGCATTTACAATATGACTTAAAGATTTGCAAAGCACACACGGATCGAAAGGTTCAGACCGTTGACTAAAACCCGTTGACTAAAACCTCTCTCACAAGCAAAACATGATCAAACCCCGAACTCATTGAGTCTTAATCACATGATGATGTGAACTAGTTTACGACACTAGTAAACTCTTTGGGTGTTTGTCACATGGCGATGTGACCTATCGATGTTAATCACATGACGATGTGAACTAGATTATTGACTCTAGTGCAAGTGGGAGACTGTTGGAAATATGCCCTAGAGGCAATAATAAATTAGTTATTATTATATTTCCTTGTTCATGATAATCGTTTATTATCCATGCTATAATTGTATTGACAGAAACTCAGATACATGTGTGGGTACATAGACAACACCATGTCCCTAGTAAGCCTCTAGTTGACTAGCTCGTTGATCAATAGTTGGTTACGGTTTCCTAACCATGGACATTGGATGTCATTGATAACGGGATCACATCATTGGGAGAATGATGTGATGGACAAGACCCAATCCTAAGCCTAGCACAAGATCGTAGTTCGTATGCTAAAGCTTTTCTAATGTCAAGTATCATTTCCTTAGACCATGAGATTGTGCAACTCCTGGATACCGTAGGAATGCTTTGGGTGTACCAAACGTCACAGCGTAACTGGGTGGCTATAAAGGTGCATTACAGGTATCTCCGAAAGTGTCTGTTGGGTTGGCACGAATCGAGACTGGGATTTGTCACTCCGGTTGACGGGAGGTATCTCTGGGCCCACTCGGTAGGACATCATCATAATGTGCACAATGTGACAAAGGGGTTGATCACGGGATGATGTGTTACGGAACGAGTAAAGAGACTTGCCGGTAACGAGATTGAACAAGGTATCGGGATACCGACGATCGAATCTCGGGCAAGTACAATACCGCTAGACAAAGGGAATTGTATACGGGATCGATTGAGTCCTTGACATCGTGGTTCATCCGATGAGATCATCGTGGAACATGTGGGAGCCAACATGGGTATCCAGATCCGCTGTTGGTTATTGACCGGAGAACGCCTCGGTCATGTCTACATGTCTCCGAACCCGTAGGGTCTACACACTTAAGGTTCGATGGCGCTAGGGTTATAAAGGAAGTTTGTATGTGGTTACCGAATGTTGTTGGAGTCCGGATGAGATCCCGGACGTCACGAGGAGTTCGGAATGGTCCGGAGGTAAAGATTTATATATGGAAAGTTGTTGTTGGGTTCCGAAAAAGTTCGGGTTTTTTCGGTATTGTACCGGAAGTTTCGAAGGTTCGGAGGATTCGGAGGGGTCCGGAGGTCCGGAAATTGTTCCACCACGTCCAATACAGTAGCATGGGCTGTGGGGGCGCCCTAGCCTTAATGGGCCAGGGGCACCAGCCCCCAAGGCCCATGCGCATGGGAGGGGGAAACCCTAAGGGGAGGGCCTCCACTTGACTTGGGAGGCACTCCTCCCCTCTTGGCCGCCCCAAGTCCCATCTAGGGCTGGCCGCACCCCTTGGGGTGGGAAACCCTAAAGGGGCGCAGCCCCTTTCCCCTATATACTTGAGGTTTTGGGCTGCCCAACACACATGAGTTCTCTCCCTCTTGGTGCAGCCCCGCCTCTCTCCTCCTCCTCTCCCTTGGTGCTTGGCGAAGCCTCTGGGATTGCCACGCCCTCCATCACCACCATGTCGTTGTGTTGCTGCTGGATGGAGTCTTCCTCAACCTCTCCTCTCTCCTTGCTGGATCAAGGCATGGGAGACGCCACCGGCTGTACGTGTGTTGAACGCGGAGGTGCCGTCCGTTCGCACTAGGATCTCCGGTGATTTGGATCACGACGAGTACGACTCCTTCAACCCCGTTCTCATGAACGCTTCCGTTAGCGATCTACAAGGGTATGTAGATGCACTCTCCTTCCCTCGTTGCTAGAATCTCCATAGATTGATCTTGGTGATGCGTGAAAATTTTGAAATTCTGCCACGCCCCCAACAAAGGCATCATGAGCTAGGTCTATTGCGTAGATTCTTGCACGAGTAGAACACAAAGTAGTTGTGGGCGTTGATGATGTTCAATATGCTTACCGTTACTAGTCCAATCTTGTTTCGACGGTATTGTGGGATGAAGCGGCCGGACCGACCTTACACGCATCTTCGTGAGACAGGTTCCACCGATCGACATGCACTTGGTGCATAAGGTGGCTAGCGGTGCCGCCTCTCCACTTTAGTCGGAACGGATTCGATGAAAAGGGTCCTTATGAAGGGTAAATAGCAATTGGCATATCACGTTGTGGTTTTGCGTAGGTAAGAAACGTTCTTGCTAGAAACCCGTAGCAGCCACATAAAACATGCAAACAACAATTAGAGGACGTCTAACTTGTTTTTGCAGGGTATGCTATGTGATGTGATATGGCCAAGAAGAATGTGATGAATGATATGTGATGTATGAGATTGATCATGTTCTTGTAATAGGATTCACGACTTGCATGTCGATGATTATGACAACCGGCAGGAGCCATAGGAGTTGTCTTTATTTATTGTATGACATGCGTGTCATTGAACAACGCCATGTAATTACTTTACTTTATTGCTAACAGGTAGCCATAGTAGTAGAAGTAATAATTGGCGAGACAACTTCATGAAGACACGATGATGGAGATCATGATGATGGAGATCATGGTGTCATGCCGGTGACGATGATGATCATGGAGCCCCGAAGATGGAGATCAAAGGAGCAAAATGATATTGGCCATATCATGTCACTATATAATTGCATGTGATGTTTATTATGTTTATGCATCTTGTTTACTTAGAACGACGGTAGTAAATAAGATGATCCCTTACACAAATTTCAAGAAGTGTTCTCCCCTGACTGTGCACCGTTGCTACAGTTCGTCGCTTCTAAGCATCACGTGATGATCGGGTGTGATGGATTCTTACGTTCACATACAACGGGTGTAAGACAGATTTACACAGCAGAAACACTTGGGGTTAACTTGACGAGCCTAGCATGTACAGACATGGCCTCGGGAACACAGAGACCGAAAGGTCGAGCATGAGTCGATAGTAGATACGATCAACATGAAGATGTTCACCGAGTCGACTAGTCCGTCTCACGTGATGATCGGACACGGCTTAGTTGACTCGGATCATGTAATCACTTAGATGACCAGAGGGATGTCTATCTGAGTGGGAGTTCATGAGATGAACTTAATTATCCTGAACATAGTCAAAAGACCTTTTGCAAATTATGTCGTAAGCTCGCGCTTTGGTTCCACTGTTTAGATATGTTCCTAGAGAAAATATAGTTGAAAGTTGACAGTAGCGATTATGCGGACAGTAGATAGCTTATGTCCTTAATGCACCGCTCAGTGTGCTGAACCCCAAACGTCGTTTGTGGATGTTGCGAACATCGGACATACACGTTTTGATAACTACGTGATAGTTCAGTTAAACGGTTTAGAGTTGAGGCACCAAAGACGTTTTGAAATGTCGCAAAACATATGAGATGTTTGAGGGCTGAAATTAGGATTTCAGGCTCGTGCTCACGCCAAGAGGTATGAGACCTCCGACGATTTTCTTAGCCTACAAACTAAGGGAGAAAAGCTCAATCGTTGAGCTTGTGCTCAGATTGTCTGAGTACAACAATCACTTGAATCGAGTGGGAGTTGATCTTCCGGATGAGATAGTGATGTTTCTCCAAAGTCATTACCACCAAGCTGCTAGAAGCTTCGTGATGAACTATAACATATCAGGGATAGATATGATGATCCTTGAGCCATTCGCAATGTTCGACACCGCGAATGTAGAAATCAAGAAGGAGCATCAATTGTTGATGGTTGGTGAAACCACTAGTTTCAAGAAGGGCAAGAAGGGATACTTCATGAAACGGCAAATCAGCTGCTGCACTAGTGAAGAAACCCAAGGTTGAACCCAAACCCGAGACTAAGTGCTTCGAATAAGGGAACTGCCACCGAGCAGCATTACCCTAGATACTTGGTAGATGAGAAGGCTGGCAAGGTCGATAGAAGTATATTGGATATACATTATGTTAATGTGTACTTTACTAGCACTCCTAGTAGCACCAGGTAGTAGATACCGGTTCGGTTGCTAAATGTTAGTAACTCAAATAAAAGCTACGGAATAAAAGGAGACTAGCTAAAGGTGAGCTGACGATATGTGTTGGAATTGTTTCCAAGGTTGATATGATCAAGCATCGCACGCTCCCTCTACCATCGAGATTGGTGTTAAAATAGAATTATTGTCATTTGGTGTTTGCGTTGAGCATAGACATGATTGGTTTATGTCTATCGCAATACAGTTATTCATTTAAGGAGAATAATGGTTACTCTATTTATTTGAATAACACCTTCGATGGTCTTGCACCTAAATGAATGGTTCATTGAATCTCGATCGTAGTGATACACATTTTTATGCCAAAGGTATAAGATAATAATGATAGTACCACTTACTTGTGGCACTGCCCAACACACATGAGTTCTCTCCCTCTTGGTGCAGCCCTGCCTGTCCTCCTCCTCCTCTCCCTTGGTGCTTGGCGAAGCCCTGCGGGATTGCCACGCTCCTCCATCACCACCATGCCGTTATGTTGCTGCTGGATGGAGTCTTCCTCAACCTCTCCCTCTCTCCTTGCTGGATCAAGGCATGGGAGACGTCACCGGGCTGTACGTGTGTTGAACGCGGAGGTGCCGTCCGTTCGGCACTAGGATCTCCGGTGATTTGGATCACGACGAGTACGACTCCTTCAACCCCGTTCTCATGAACGCTTCCGCTTAGCGATCTACAAGGGTATGTAGATGCACTCTCCTTCCCCTCGTTGCTAGAATCTCCATAGATTGATCTTGGTGATGCGTAGAAAATTTTGAAATTCTGCTACGTCCCCCAACAGAAGCAGGGGCAACAAGGACAAGGCGGGGGTCACTGATGGATCACTATCCAATCTATACTAACCAGTTTAGGATAAGCAGGTAGGTAACAATAGCAGGTACAAAAGCAGGCTATGCATCAGAATAGGAGCAATCAATTACAGTAGCAAAATCTAATGCAAGCATGAGAAAATGAAATGGGCGATATCGGGATGATCAAAGGGGGGGCCTTCCTGGAAGCTCCGCTGAAAGGGAAGAAGGTTCGTCGTCCACGTAGTCGATCACAGGGGCATCAGTAGCGGTCTCGGGGTCTACCGGAGAGAAGAGGGGGAAGAAACAATAAATACAGAGCAAACAAGTGCAGTACTATGCATGACAAGACAATAAGCAGCGCTAGGGGTGTTCTAACGCAGTGTTACTCGATACCGACGAAGGGGGATAACATCTGGGAAAGTTTTCCCGGTGTTAGGCATTTTCGGACAGACAAACCGGAGGGGAAAAGTTCGATGTTCTCTATGCTAGGGGCATGTGACAGATGAAGGGAGAGCATATTCCGATTCGTCTCGTCGATTTGAGAAACTTTCATGTATAAAACTTTTTCATCCGAGTTACGGATTATTTTCTATGATTTTCTAAAGTCTTAGCAATATTCAGAAATTATTAATAATTCGAAAATAAATACTAAAATGCTAGAGGCACCCAGCACAGGGTACACAAAAGTGCACCCAGTGGCTGACAGGTGGGCCAGGGTTCCCAGTTGACCAGTCAACGTTTGACTGGTCAATAGGGGTGGGCCCCCTGCATTTATTGCGTCTAGTAGTTAACTAAATCTGTTTCAACTAATCCAGTTATTAGGCTAATTAATCTTGAGTTAATTAATAAACTAATTAATTTATTATTATTTATTTTTCTATCTTCTTCTTTACAAAAGCCAAGGCGCGTGGGGCCCGCTGGCAGTGGCATGACCAGCCTAGCGGGGAGGGTTATCGGGCGGAGACCCGGAGGTCGGGCGCAGGACCCCGGCGGGTGCTCGCCAAATAGGCCGGGCGAGGCCATGGCCATGGCAGTGGCGGCAAGGCAAGGCAGCAGCAGCGCCATGAAATGGCGAGGGCAGAGCGCGGCAGCCGCAGCTTGTAGGAGGCGGGGCTGCGGTGACCAGGGATACGACGACAGGTGCAAGCAGTAGCAGCGGCTTCAGCACGATGAGCGGGCACGAGGATGAGACTGCACGGGGCGGCGTGCTGCTGCACGGCGACGAACAGCAGCAGGGCAAGTGCAGAGGCGACGATGGAGCAGCAGGTCGTAGTGGGAGCAGCTAGGGACGATGCACCGAATGGCTGCGTGCGCGGGCGGCCAAGGAAGTAGGCGCGCGGTAGGAGCAGAGAGCTCCCGCGTGGCCAAGGGCGAGCACGGGCGAGTGACGGCGGCCTACAACACGGGCCGAGGGGGAAATACAGGGGGGATTGGAGGAGAGGCTCACCAAGGAGCACAAGGAGGCTCGTTGAGAGGTTTAGGAGCTGCAGGGGAAGCCGGAAGGGGTCGGGGCAGAGTGGACCGACGGCGGTGAGCTCCGGGCACCAAGGTCGAAGACGAGGTCGGGACGGAGCTGCGGGGCAGTCCCGGCTTGATCCAGCGGGCCAGCTCAATGTGGACGACCGCAGTGGTTCCATTGGACCAGATGGGTGGGAACGGGGGCACCGATCACCGCGGTGGTGGGCGACGAACGGCGTTGGAGGCGCTCGGGAGGACGAGATCTGGACGAGGGGGAGAGAGGAGTGGGGTGTGGTGAATGAGAAGAGGAGGAGAGAACAGAGGCGTCGGGGGGATCCTTATCCCCTCCCGGCTTCGGCGCCGACGAGGTGGTTGGGCGGGAGCACGTCCCTGTTGCGGTCGAGACCGAGGAACAGGAAGGAAGGGGGGAGCGACCGGGAGGGCAAGGTGGGCCGACTGGGTCGGTCTGTTGGGCTAGGCCCAATGGGAGTCAGGGGATGATTCCTTTTCTTTTGCTTCTTTTCTTTTTCTTATTTTTCTTTTCTGTTTTGTGCTTCGCAAAATGTTTGGCCACAAGATTTCTCTTGGAAAATATGAAGCGGTGCCACATAATTACTTTACAATATTTAGTGCTGCCATAAAAATTTGGTACTCAATTAAAATAGTTCAATACTTTACAAATTAGAAAAGGCATTTATTTAATTGTTAAAGCCACCATTTTATTTATTTGAGTGCATTTAAATATTTTATAAAAGTGTGGTTTCTACATGACAATTATCCTGAGATTATTTGCCACACTTGGAACATTTTAGTTTGCATGTTTGAGAAATTTGAATTTTGGGCTTTAATTTGAATTTGAGTTTGAACTAAGATTTGGATCAAGGGAGGATTAGTAACAGTAATGTGATGACATGGCACCATTAGCACGGGATTACTGTAGCTTAATTATCCAGGCGTCACAATTCTCCTCCACTACAAGAAATCTCGTCCCGAGATTTTAGAAGGTTGGAGGAAACAAAGCGGGGTATTCATCACAAAGACGATCCTCGCGTTCCCAAGTGGCTTCATCTTCAGAATGTTTTGACCACTGAACTTTATGAAATTGATAGCCCTCTGACGGGTGCAACGTTGAGCTTGAAAAAGAACGCGGATCGGATGCTCTCTGTAAGTGAGATCATCTTGCAGGGGGTAAGCTTTAGAAGCCAAGTGGTTGTTGCAATAAGACTTGCAACCCAGGGCATCGTCCATGATAACAGCTTTGCCAGGGGTATAAGAAATACCGTAGTCATAGTCTGTAATTGTCTCTATACATCGCTGCTGATGAAGATCCAGATCTAGCTGAGTAAACAATTACTTCAGACTTTGATGCTCGGTGAAGATCTCACAATGATTACTAGGAAGATAATGCCGCCACAACTTTAGTGCAAATTTAACTGCAGCAAGTTCGAGGTCATGGTCTGGGTAGTTCTTCGGAAAAGATATCTTGGAATCCGCAAATGACTGAAACGTTTTCAATTCTCGCAAGAGGAGAAGCGTTTAACGCATTCAAGGAATAAATCCGTGCTTCGACATTTCGAACAAGATGAGCATGGTAGCATACTATCTCACTTGAAGGGTGTAGTAGATGGACGATTTTAGTGGTGCAAATTATGGAAGCGGTGTGTGTTTTCAACCATTCCATTCCCAGAATGAGGTCGATATTGGAAGACTTCAAAACAATGGGGGAAACATGGAATTCCAACCCTTCAATTTCAACGGGGACGTTGTGACTAACCAAGGTGGTTCGACATTGGCCCGCGGAATGTAGCTTGGAATTCCAGCCTGGTGATGGCGGTTCTAACGAGTAAGGAATTGAGCAGCGGGACCTTTCAGGTAGTAAGCCGCGAAGGTGACATAATTGGCAGGGGCTACATCAACAAACTCCAACTTGAAAGTGAAGTCACGGAGCCAATCATCAGCATCAATGGGCTGAGTTGAGCTGAGGTAGATGACATGATTAAGATGCGCAAAGTTTTGCAGCGTCACTGGGGCTGGTTGTTGATTCATAAAGGGACGCGAAAACTGAGCCATGACTCCTTCCATGAACTGGCGATTCAGTTCAACTGATGTATCATTCTGGTCATGTATTCAGATGGTGGTGAATTATCGCCACCACGGCCACGACCAGCGGTTCAAACCATCCTGCTAATATATAACATGGGATAGTTGAACCCAGCTGTCTTGCAATCGACGCTGCACTTCCACAAGCACAAAACTAACTCAAGGTATAATCTAAACTATACAACTATTGTGGCCTGACAAGAACGCAGCTTTCACTATAAACTATACAACTATATACACCACAGTTAGAACATAGCACCTTTGCAAGAAAGCTCAGTATCAATGTGGCCTGACAATAAAGATTGTAGTAAGTTCATCCAGGGACTTCTACATAAAAGCAAGCTATAGGGTTTTAGCAACATAAAAAGGAACTAAACCAGTTCATCCTAAAGCATAATTATTTCCCCAAAAGAAAACAATAATGGAACACTTTACGCGTCAGGCAGAAAATATATAAAAACAAACGTGATTTTGTTTTGACAAAAGATGCCATCCAGACCTGTTAAGTAAAATTCTCTACATAAACACAGCGCCTAAAAGATGAATATTAGCCAATTAAAACCCACGTTCCGCCAATGACGGCCGGAGCGCTTGGAAATCCATGCACAAAAGAAACCTCTGCCATGGTACTGCACGATGTCAACGATGAGGTGGAGGTAAGTATTAGGTAATTAGACTTGTGTTAGCTTCATAATTAGTGAGCTCACAGAATCAGGAATAAATCTATATTTTTTCTAAGAGAAATCAATCTATAAATCTGAATGCTATTTGAGGCCACAAAGTGTAACTTTTACCATAACAATATTGTACCATTTTGAGAAAACAAATTGGGGTACTAATTAATCATGAGCAGATCAAGAAATTACTCGACAATATTAGTCACCAGCCACTCCTTACTTTTACCCATTTTTTTAATCAACATGTGCCTTTAATTCCTCCACGGCAGCATACAACCACCATCGTGCTACATGGGATTTAACAACACTCCCGCAGAAATTAGAGCAAAACAAAAAAAAGAACTATGTTGCACATACTTTCACCTCATCTACTTGCTAGAATATCTAGAATTTGGAGTGAGTATATACCTGGAGACAAATAGTATAACATTGATGGGGATCCCTAACGTCGCGACCAATCTGTTATCCTCCAGCTTGAGACTACTTGTAAAGTAGCTTTCTATACTAAATCCCTCACCTGTAATGATAAATGGTTGTATTTGCATTATACAGAAAATTTTAAGGCGGGTCATGAATCTAGAAGATCTTTCAACAAAACATGGGAAGGAAGATAAGAACACTACACTAATGGTGGCCAGGCTAGAGTAGTCAGTCATATGTATAAAAACTTCATCTACAAACAAGCCTGCTCTTGCCAACTTCACATCTAAGCATCTCTGTATGTGGGTGTATCACATCCATGCCCCATCATATCTTGAATGGGAAGTCATATGGCCAGAGATCAAAGGGATCAACACCAATGGTACCAAAATTGTTGTACAAAATAACATTTGTATTGACGAGCTCAGCTTGCATAGAAATATATGTATACGGATTTCAAATAAAAATATATATTCAGAGTGCTTTTTTGGAAGAACTTTCAGAGTGATTTTTATGAAGACATAAATGAAAGCTTTGTACAGTATATTAGAACATTTAAGTAATAACAATCTAATGATCAAAGGAATAACAACCAACCATCTATTTGGAAAAGAGCAAAGCCACCATACATTTGATTTGTACAATACACATTATTATACGTAAACTCATTTTTTGGGTAAACTAAAAGGCAAGTGATCGAGAAGGCGAATGAAGGGAAGAATCATACTTTGACGAGGAGCTCCCATGAATATCCGCTGGCTTCCTCTTCGAAGCTCCAATCATACCTGAAGGTCTAGTTCCCATCAAGGAGTACTGTTTCCCATGGCGTCAAGGTCATTGTGCTTGCTGCCGGCGCGGATGCACTTCTGGGTATTGTATTGAGGTGTAGGCGACAAGCTGCTAGTCCAGGGCGGCACTACATTATGGTCAAGGAATAATGTCTTGAAGTGATTCATCCAGGCGTTGGTGAACAGCTGCATGAGGTCGTCGATGGGCACGGGGCACCACTGACCTGGACGACGATGGCATGTGTGACTTGAAACTGAAGAAGGCCCCGCATCTGTCACCTTGTCAGCCTGGAAAAAGAGACAATAAATTAGTGATGAAGCAATTGAAGAACACCATGAATGTTTGCTATTTTAAAATGGCAAAAGCAGAAACTAAGTAAAAACTATAAATTAGCATTTGATCATAAAATTCCATAAAAATATCAACACAATTTGGGCTTCATGGTTCAGAGTTACCTAATTAACATCAAGTGTAGAAAAAATATACTATGGCTGAACATTATTTCATATAATAAGTTAGAGCAGTCCTGAGTGTTTGTTACTAAAGGTGATCTCCAAGACCTATGGCAACCGAAAAAAAGAAGATGTAGGACACTCGCATAGGGTTAAAAATAGTTGTTTACACTGGGAGGAAATATGTGAACATTGAACAACATAACATACCTTTCCAAGTATCATACATGTTGTCTAATTATGTAGTTGATATATATATATAGGTTTAAGTTGCAGTCTTCATTTCAAATCTAATTTTACTACAAGTATAGTGTGACATGTAAAAAAATCTATCACGACCAAGTGCAGAATCAAGTGTCCATTCAGAGTCACCAACCTTTAAAAAACCAGTTTCCAAGGTGAGTCATCAATAGGTGAGTTCTGAGCTCCTGCAAGCACATCAAAATTGCCCTTTTTTTCATGCAAGCAGGTCTGACCATTGCCCCAATCACTAATGTAGTGGCTGAATCACCAGATACTTGGTCTAGTCATGCAACAGGATTTTGCTAACACAGAGTATTTGAAATAAAAATATAAAAGGGATGAGAAAAGAAGGAGGTTGCATGATCAATAAAGCATATCTCCAAACTGCACATAGAGCTGGATGAGCAGTAGCCTTGAAGTATATTAAAAAACTCATGAGAAACTTGTTCAGTTTCTATCAAAGACTAAAAAACTTGCTCAATTTCTCATCTGTACAAGCATGATTTGTTCTGAAGTGCACATGGAAAATCTGAATTGGATGCAAGCATGCAGCCAAGAAAAATCAAAAGAACAAGTTATGAGCGTACATCAGTCTACACTTCGGCTGTAGTAAATGGCACATGCACTTGACATGAAAGAGGTCACTTCTCTCTATCTAAACCAACTCAAAGAATATCAAACAAGACCGATATGGATCTTCACATCTTTGCTATGTGCACCTAAATTCCTCCCCGCCCCGAAAAATGAATTCACGCTGATGGAGCCATACAGTTATTAATGTGTGAAAACTGTGATCGGGCAGAAGAGTCCCCTGTACTTGAAATTCAGCTGCCATTTACCAGGATTCAGTGTATATATGTGCTCATTTACAAAGTCCAGTTCATCATACCAACTTAAAAAATGCAGCCCACCAACCACATGTGGCACCAAGAAGGACTGCAAATGAACGAAGATGTGTCATGCACAAATCAAGGGAATCATGCAGAATCAGCCGTCAGTCAGGTTAACAGAACTGGGAACAGGACCTTGTGTGTAATTCTTGAGAGGAACCCTAAAGGCACGGCTGAGACCTGACGTCGTCGATCTTGGGAGCCATGGTCCTGCGGTCCATGAGCAAGTTCTTCCTGTCAGTGAAGCCCCTGTCCATGTCGTCGCTAATGCCTGCACCCTACATAATCAACGGTGTACCCGATATTAACTTCAACTTCACTCTTTCAGAGCAAGTGCTATATATACATTATCAAAGCTAGTGTATTGTTTTAACAGGTTCCACAAATTTATTTTGAATCAAGTGCATATGCATCATAGAAAGCTGATGCATTACATTGTTAAATGATGGTGAAACAACGTCCAACGTATACTGTCAAGTGTGTATGCTGAAATCACACATCCAGCCACAAAATATATGCTGAGCACATGCGGTCCGACACATGAATGAATCTCCGCGAATGAGACATGTTCCAGCGGGTGATGGCAATCCAAGATGAACAAGTTAACCCTAAAATCAAATTCTTTGCCCAAACAATCAATTTGACAAATTCAGTGATGGTAGAAGAAGAGGAGGGCCGGGCATCTTACTTGTGGACGTTGTTCTCGATAACCTGGCAGACGAAGAGGGAGATCATGGACGTCTTGCCGGCCCCAGACTGGGCCTGGGCGATGACGCCGCGGAAGGTGATGATTGGGATGCCAGCGTGCTGCTGGATGGATACGGCCTTGACGACGGCCGAATCTGGAGGGGAGGTGACGGCGCACTGCTGGATGGATATGCCCTCGACGACGGCCGGATCTCGAGGGGCGGTGACGGCGCGTGTGGAGGCCACGCACGTCGTGGTGCTGGTGGAGACTGGCGGGACGCGGCGTCATAGGAGTGGTGGCGCAGGGCGGCGGCGAAGGGATGGATTTGTGATGGCTCCCGTCGAGGTAGCGCAGGGATCGGCGGCGACTTGATGCGAGTGCGAGGGCGGCGGCGAAGGATGCCGTACGTCCTGGGGATAGGAATCAAGAGGAGCGGGTTTTCCTTTCGTGGGTTTTTTTTTTCGCAGGAGGGTTGCGAGTTAACGGAGGTGAGAGGATGACAAAAATAAAACAGAGGTGGGAGGATGACGAAAAAAACCAGCAAAAATAAACCGCGCAGACTATTCACCAACTGCTCCATTAGGAGTAAAGACAAGTTTAATATATTTCTCTGAAAACCATTTATGATATTTGTTTAATGGATTTATTTTGTTCCCGAGAATCGATAATGTCGGTAGTTGCAAGAATTTACAATATTTTCTAGTGGATTTATTTTGTATGCTTTTACGATGTTGATTTTGCCAATTGCGTACTTTTGACCTATGCATGTTGTCGTTACTGGGTGGAGCTGATAGCCTGCACTAAACCGCATGTCGCGTTAGAAAAAGCTACAAGTTATAATTTAATAAGAATTTTTTAAGGACCTGCCCAAAAAAAAATCATGAACATAAAAAATGAAATTATAATTAAGATTCTCTCTTTTTTTAATTTTCTTTAAGAGTTCTTGTTCAAAATATAATCGTACAATCCATGCTCACACGTACAAATGACCATACATATGGGCACACTCTAAAGCTATGGCTCACATTCTTATTAAGGACATCTCCAACGATGACCCGCAAATTCTCTCCCGCATCTGTTTACGGATAAGGAGGAACCAGTCCACGGACACGCATGCGAAAGCCGGCCATCTAAGGGTAGCCGCATACATTCGGTCCCATTTATTTTAACTACTCATGCTCAATTAGCCGCGCAGGCTCCTCCTCACGTCCTCTCACCCCTCCGCCGTCGCCGGTCGATGTCGCCGGGCAAAGCCCCGGCGGCTGACGGTGGCGGCGGGCCATCCTCCTTCCCTTCCTATGTACTCCAAGGTCCTCAATGGACAATCCTTCTTACGCTGTGCTTTAGCCTGCCCATCCTCCATCATGTCTGAGTTCCCAGGAAAGATGCGGCCGGCATATAGCAAATCACTGGGAATCGCCGATGTGCACAGTTCCACTCCATGGAAGGGCGGCGACGCAAGGCCCTATACAAGGGCGGTGGCTGGCGACCCTGCTATGGTCATGGGCATGTCAGATGCTGATGAGCTTCCGGTGGCGGCGTGATGGCGTGGTTGAGGCGTGACAGTGGACGTGCTCAAGACGGGCACAGTGCTCCGATTGGAAGGCATGACGCCGAACCGGTGGTTATGCCTGCTGATCTAGCGGCGGCCGCCCTCCACGCCGGCGATTTAGATCTATGGCTCGTGCTCCTGTTTTGGCCAGATTGGCCCTTGGGCCAACGGACCTGGACAGAGCTTCTCCGATGAGGTGGTAGTCAGACAGTGGTGTGCTCCGTCGTTGGTGATGGTCATTTGTGACGCCCGGGTAATTAAGCTACAGTAATCCCCGCTAATGATGCCACGTCACCTCGGTTACTGTGGATAAACTCGCGTTAGTTCGGAACCTAGTTCGAATTTCAAATTCAAAATCGAGCAAACAATAAAAGTTTTCAAATATTAAAACTAAAATGTTCGAGAGGTGACATATAAGGCATAGGTAATTATGGTGATGAAACCACATTTTTATAAAATGTTTAAATGCTCAAAGGTAAAGAAAACAGCAGCAAAAGAAATTAGTTAAATGCCTTTTTCAGTTAATAAAATGTTGAGCTAATTTTATTTATTGCCCGAAACTAATGGGGCAGTGGCATATTTATTAAAACTAATTTAGGAACTAGTTTTGTAGTTCATTAAACTATAATAATGTGAAACTAAGAGTAAACAAAAGGAAATAAAGATAAAATACAAACATAAAAGAAAGAAGACCCCACCCACAGCCAATCGGGCCGAACGCCCAGCCGCCTACCCACTAACCTAACCAGCCCACCTCCACCTTATCCCCCTCCTCTGTACAGGAGACTGGGAGGTCGTGGAGGGCATCCATGGCGCCCGGGCCATGTGTCGGCCATCCCATGGCCTCGTGGATGGATAAGGTCAACCCCCAGCACCCCCCTGGTCGAACCCTAGCAACAATCCCCCTTCCTCCATCTCCCCCTCATTCCCCACCGCAACCGAGCGCCGCCATGGCCTCGCCGCCGTGAATCGCACGGCCACAGTCGCCGCCTCGCCGCGCCTGCGTGTCCGTCGTCACCGCCGTCGTCTTCCTCGTCGACCGGTGGCCTCAGCTGGAGCTGGGGAGCCCCGAATCAACGGATCCCCTTCGCCCACATCTCCGGCTGCCGCGTTCTTCTTCATCTCCGCGCCGCCTCTGCTGCTACTTATCCGTCACGGGCCTACGTGTGAGCCGCACGGTGAGCCCTCCGCCTCCTGCTCCTCCCGTTTTCTCCCTTGCAGCGTTATAGCTAGCTCGGTGTCGCGCCGAGAGCTCACCACCGCCGGTCGCTTCGCCGCCGTGGCCATGGCCTCTGTCGTGCTTTCGCCTCGGCCGCGCATCGTGCTCCCGATGCTCACAGAGCCTAACGCGCGACGCACACTTCCTCCGTGCCTCCTAGCGTGTTTCCGTCGGGACCCGACCGCGCCGCCGCCGCGCTCGTCGCCGCGCAGCCGTCCGGTGACCCTTTGGTCCCGGCTTGTGTCGTTAAGCTTTCGCGCCGCTGAAGGCTTCGCCCGCCCTTACGTTGCCCGATAACACGCCGCATCGCCCATCCCCCCTCACGGCCGAACTCCGGCGTCCGCCTCTCCGTTCGCCGGCGATAGCTCCGGCGACCTCGGGACGAACCACCACCACCACTAGATGCGCCTCTTCGCGCTTGTTCGAACGAGCCTAGGTGCGCATGGATCCGTGCCCTGTGCGCAAATTCCGGCGAACTCCGGCGGGTCGGCGTCGTGCTTTTTGGTCGCCGGGCGGCGAGCCTGCCTCGCCGACTGCACCTCGGGTCCCCCCCACCTGGGCCACCGACTGGTGGGCCCAGGTCCCCCTGTTAACCAGTTGACTGAGTCAACTGCTGACTGGGCCGCCCCTGTCTCACTGACCTATAGGCCCCACCTAAATAAACAAATAAAAATAAATAGATAATTTTATAATTAATTAAATTAATTAATTAAACACTAACCTCTCACTGACTACCGGGCCCCACCTGCTAATTAACCCATTTAGTTAGGTTAAACCCCCCTGTTAGTGTCCTGACAATGACATGTGGGTCCCACTGGACCCACCTGTCTGGTTTGACTGGTCAACCGACCAGTTGACCTGCTGACATCACTCTGATGTCATGCCTGCATCATCATGTACTGTTCTGGATAATGTTTCAATTAAATAACTAATTAAAATCAGAAAATGATTTAAATCTTTAGAAAATCATATCTTTTATTCCGTAACTCGGATGAAAAAACTTTGTACATGAAAGTTGATCAGAACGACGAGACGAATCCGGGTACGCAGTCCGTTCGTCCGCTACACACCCCTAACCTATCGAACCTGCAACTTTCCCCCTCCGGCTCCTCTGCCCGAAAACACGAAACACCGGGAATACTTTCCCGGATGTTTCCCCCCTTAACCAGTACCGCCTCATACCACGTTAGGGCACGCCTAGCATCGCTTCTTGACATGTCATGCATCGATATGCATCTGTTTACTTTGTATTCATTGTTTCTTCCCCCTCTTCTCTCCGGTAGACTACGAGACCGACGCTGCTGCTGGCCAGTTCGACTACGGTGTTGACGACCTCTCTCACTTGCCAGAGCAACCAGGCAAGCCCCCCCCCTTGATCACCAGATATCGCCTACTCTTCTCTATACTGCTTGCATTAGAGTAGTGTAGCATGTTACTGCTTTCTGTTGTACCTATCCTGATGCATAGCCTGTCCTTGTTACTACTGTTGTTACCTTTACCTGCAATCCTATATGCTTAGTGTAGGATGCTAGTATTTTCATCTGTGGCCCTACATTCTTGTCCGTCTGCCGTGCTATACTCAGGCCGTGATCACTCGGGAGGTGATCACGGGTATATACTATATACTTATACATGATACATGTGGAGACTAAAGTCGGGTTGGCTTGTGGAGCACCCGCGAGTGATTCACGGATTGGGGGCTGAAAGGACCTTTGTCCCGACGGCCCTCTGGATGGATCTTTGTGGCGGAGCGACAGGGCAGGTTGAGACCGCCTAGGAGAGAGGTGGGCCTGGCCCTGTTCGGCGTTCGCGGATACTTAACACGCTTAACGAGGTCTTGGTATTTGATCTGAGTTGGCTCGAGCTTATACGCACTAACCATCTACGCTGGAGTAGTTATGGGTATCCCGCGTCGTGGTATCACCGGCACTTCAGACGTCACGACGAGCGGCGCGCCGGATTGGACTGAACGCTTCTTTGGGCTAGGTCTGCTTCCGGCCACAGCGTCGCAACGTCTTGGTGTGTGCTCAGGCGATGGGCCTGCACCCTGCGCGCTTAGGTTTAGACCGGCGTGTTGGCCTCTCTGTTGTGCCTAGGTGGGGCTGCGGCGTGTTGATCTTCCGCGGCGGGCATGACCCAGAAAGTGTGTCCGCCAAATGGGATCAAGCGTCTGGGTAAGATGGTGCACCCTGCAGGAAGTTAATCTATTCGGATAGCCGTGATCTTCGGTAACAGGACGACTTGGAGTTGTACCTTGAGCTTATGACAACTAGAACCGGATACTGGATAAAACACACCCTTCCAAGTGCCAGATACAACCGGTGGTCGCTCTCGCTCAGGGATATGAGCAGGGGATCGCCGGGTAGGATTATTGCTATGTGATGTTACTTGGAGGACTTTCGTTTGTCCTCTTCTGTCTGTTGCAAGACAGGTGTCCAGAAGCGTAGTCTTCGTTAAGACTAGCTATCCCCCTCTTATTCTGGCATTCTGCAGTTCAGTCCACTGATATGGCCCTTTACACATATATCCATGCATATGTAGTGTAGCTCCTTGCTTGCGAGTACTTTGGATGAGTACTCACGGTTGCCTTGTTCCCCCTTTTCCCCCTACCTCTACTCGATTGCTGCTACCAGACTATGGAGCCCAGGAGCCAGACGCCACTGTCGATGGCGACTACTACTCTGGAGGTGCCTACTACTACGTGCAGCCCGCCGGCGACGACCAGGAGTAATTAGGAGGATCCCAGGCAGGAGGCCTGCGCCTCTTTCGATCTGTATCCCAGTTTGTGCTAGCCATCTTATGGCAACTTGTTTAACTTATGTCTGTACTCAGATATTGTTGCTTCCGCTGACTCGTCTATGATCGAGCACTTGTATTCGAGCCCTCGAGGCCCCTGGCTTGTATTATGATGCTTGTATGACTTATTTTATTTGTAGAGTTGTGTTGTGATATCTTCCCGTGAGTCCCTGATCTTGATCGTACACATTTGTGTGCATGATTAGTGTATGATTAAATCGGGGGCGTCACAAGTTGGTATCAGAGCCGACTGCCTGTAGGAATCCCCTTCCCAACTCCTTGGCCGAAGTCGAGTCTAGACATTGCAAAAACTTTTACTAACTTGGCTGTGTGCCTTACGGGCCCACGTCGCCATCGGGTGGTACTAGGATCTTTTACTCCTCGACCTTTACTCTGGGACTCTGAACTCTCTTCTATTCGGGTTAAATGAATTTGCTAAAAACAAAACTAACTTTAGGTTCTCGCAAGTACTTTCTCCCGGAGAACCCCCTCACTTCAGATATCGTCTGCTAATCAGAAGATTCCGAAGATACTCTCTGATGTTCTCTCGAGACTTTGTGCTCATCACTTTTGCTATTCCTGACCACCGATAAACCCGTATGGATAACTACTTACACTTTCCATTCATACGATCATCCCCCATTGATCTTGTTATTACAAGATACCCCGAAGTTTTCTCTATTGTTCCGAGAATACTTTGTGCCTACTGCCTAGCAGTTCTTTGCTACATGAATACCCCTTCAAATAAACCCTCGCACTTGTCGAGTATCCGCTCAACCCCAGTTGTTCATGTGTTTCACAAAAGTCTTCAAAATACTATTCGATCTTCCGAAAATCCTCTGGAGCCTTTGGCTCTTGAAATTCTTGTTTGCTTGCATTATGGTTAATCCCATAAGTCTCGTAGTCATATTGACATTCCTTGTCATTATCATTTTGAGTCTGTTGACTCAATATGTTTGCGAATACCCGCAATCATCATTGATCCTTATAAATTACCTTTCTGGCTGAGCTGCCACTCTTTTAACTGGAATTGGTTCTCGACCAATCCAATTGTCGTTGATTGTACCCTAAGGCTATTCAACTTATCCATCCCTAATCAGAGCATTGCTTCTGATCCCTTGAATTGGGAATCATAATTCCTTTGCATTTGACAATTGAGTTAGTCAGTTGTTTCTATAATTTGATCTCCTTGCATTCTTCTACCTCTAGTTGAGTACTGATGCTCACGTCAGATCCCGTGTGGACCACCAGATCCTTTGTTGGATTTTATCTGACAACGCCCTTCATATTCAATAACCTTGTGAGCCTTTCCTCTGATACATAATGCCTTTGGTAAATTGTATCCTCTGCTTTCTCAACCATGCTCTGTCTTCGAGCTTGAGTTCATTATTTCTAAAGATTCTGGTATATGATTCCAAGAAGCCCCTATGGGTTGAACATATGCCTTCACTAAACCGTGTGAACCCGAAAGTTTTCACGAATCATACTCTTCTGGTGCTTCGCCAGATAAAATTTTCAACACTGCAACTTCATCGAACGTGAGAAGTGAATGAAGGGTTATGCATTGGAGAAGTGGAGTCGACCTTGAACTTTGTGTTCATGCCCATGGACACGATGTAGATCTTATCATTAAAGCTTCTCTTAAATTAATTATTCCTTTGGTATAAGTTCATCTTATATCGTGGAACCGCCTTTTACAATCGTGGTTCCACCATGTTCTCTTTTAAATACCATTTCTCGTGCAAGTTTTAGCACTTGTCTTACGTAGAGCAATACCCCGTCCAACCTCTACTTTGATATGTCATCGAGTATTACCCCGGTATCTCGAGATTACCTTGGAACTGCATAACTTCTTATGAGTTCTTCATCAAGTGCTACCTTCCCATCGATTCCAATTTTTCACGGGTTCTGGGTTGTTTATCACTCGAGAACACCGATAAATGAAACAATTCCACACTCCGATTCAATAACTCTAAGTAATTTTCGTTGCTTAATCCTTCAAGTCATTCCTAGCCTGATCGGCTATATCATTATCGTGCTAAATTTTAACTGTGCTACCTGGTCCTTCTTCCCGGAGCACAATTTTCGACGATGAACTAACCTTACGTCGATCCTCATCGTCATATCATTTCGCCTTGAACAACAAACTTGGTTTCGAGTTTGTGTCGTACCCTTGGTTCTAATAACCTTTCACTTCATCATTACTTTGACTTGATGTCGTCGCCGATCGATTACATCTTCAGGAACTCTCGCGACAAAGGTGTCGTGAGCGTCAACATTCTGAGCTCATCCAGGATATCAATTGAATTCATGATGAGAAATACCATCCTTGCCCTCGATGAATTGTATTATCATCGATCACTTTATTGCCATTCCCCCCCCAACACAAGCTTGTTCATGTTTGGTGTTATACCTTGAGTTCCTTGCTACCCAGCAATTGTTCTCCTTTACCTTGGAGTATTACCATCCTTTACGTCAAGAATGTTCTGAGATCTGTTCCACCTCTTGAGAATTCTTGACATAGAAATACTTCTCACCATCACCATTCCTTCTTGGTCCCCGTGTTAATTCCAACAAGTGAACGGTGTTGTTTGGATTCTTTCCTTCTAGCAACCCTATTTTTTGAAGTTAATGGTCGAAGGTGCATTCTTAGGCTATCGATTATTGAATCACCATTCTGACATTGGTCGTGCAACCCACCTTTCAACCAATGTTTACTTGTGTATGTCTTCCTCGAGCATACTTCCTTATATCATTTGATCTGACAAATGTTATCTCCTTGTTCACTTAATTGTGGAAGTCCATCTTTTGGGGATCTCGGTGAATTGCCGTTGAGTTCACCAGACACCTCCTTGTCCTCTCCCTGGGTTAATGATGGACTCTTGTTAACGGAAATCACTTCATAGTTCATTCCCCGGGAATTTTACAAAGTCATCTCGTCAATTTGCGTTGCACCCTTTTCTTCTCAGGTATCCTAAGTCGAGGTATCCGACACCAATCGGATCTGAATCTCGGTCGATATGATGGTTGGGACAACTTTCAAGAGTTATGATGTTGATCCTTTGATGACCCGGTAGCATGATGTCATGCCTAGCACTTCCGGCTGGAGGACCTATCATTATAGATTCCTTTTCAGCAGGGTTATCCATTCATCCATGAGGGAATTGTAATACTGTTTCTACAAGTTATTCCTGATGGATCCTTCGTGATTCCAAAGTCTGATCTTCACCTGAAGACCATGTCAATGCTATCTCGAAGCATGTCTGTGATACTCTGATTTTCAACAAGAACATTCGAAGCCCAATGCTAAATGTTTCTTGCTCAATTATCCAAACACCGTTGTATGGGTAATGTCATGAAATTTCTCTCCCCTTACCTAAAGGGTTTTCTACATTATCTCCTGTCATGGATATCTTGCTCTGCTTGTCCTTGGGAAGGATATACCCTTGAAATATGTGTTTAAACATATTTTCCTTTCCATTGTTCTGTTTAATCTGATGATCATATTTTCCATCCATTGGTTTGTTTAAACCTTTTCTATGATCTATATGATATAAGCAGTAATAATCCACTGCTTGTGCAAACACCTCGATGTACAACTCACAAGAAGACCTTGTTACTATTGTGATGACATTCCGGTAGCCACCGATGGACGAGAACCTTGCCTATTGGTCCGCCTCGTTCAACGTGCAGAAAAATGGTTCTCTTCGTCCCTCGCCCTTGGTACCTATGTTGTTGCCGACATGACCCTCAGACTCTCCTCTGACATGCCTTGCTTACAAGATCGTGCAAGATGTCACCGACCTTCCTACTTTTAACCACATGGTGGGCCCATAACCCACAGTTTCACAGGATCGAAACCTGACTCTCCTGTACACCCCTGTTGCCCAAGTTATTCCTCGTGCTTGACTTCGTATGTAATTCACGGGGTCACCTTCCTAGTAAATCTATTCTGGTATCAGACACAAAACTTATTACCATTACTCTGGACCCCTTTTACACTTGGTTTCAGGCATCGAATGGTTGCCTACCCGCTCGAAACTTCTCATGGTACCTTCTTACTTTGCTCTCGATATTTTCTTAAGTTCCAGTTCGAGAGTTACTTTCCGCCACCTTCCTCGATGTTAGCTACCAGATAGTCAACCTTGCAGAGGTTCGTTCTGCCGGAATAACCCTTACCTATTCGTAAATGCGTTGGAGTTCGAGAAAAGGCGGCAGCACCGTGATGACCAGTGCAGAGAAATGAAGATGTCAAGGTAATGGATCGACCTCTTCAAGAAGATCAACCAAGACTGAGAAGATTCGTTAGGATTTCGTAACCAGACCTTTCCCCCTTACTCCCCTCTTAAATCTCGGGACGAGATTTCTTGTAGTGGAGGAGAATTGTGACGCCCGGGTAATTAAGCTACAGTAATCCCCGCTAATGATGCCACGTCACCTCGGTTACTGTGGATAAACTCGTGTTAGTTCGGAATCTAGTTCGAATTTCAAATTCAAAATCGAGCAAACAATAAAAGTTTTCAAATATTAAAAATAAATGTTCGAGAGGTGACATATAAGGCATAGGTAATTATGGTGATGAAACCACATTTTTATAAAATGTTTAAATGCTCAAAGGTAAAGAAAACAGCAGCAAAAGAAATTAGTTAAATGCCTTTTTCAGTTAATAAAATGTTGAGATAATTTTATTTTATTGCCCGGAACTAATGGGGCAGTGGCATATTTATTAAAACTAATTTAGGAACTAGTTTTGTAGTTCATTAAACTATAATAATGTGAAATAAGAGTAAACAAAAGGAAATAAAGATAAAATACAAACATAAAAGAAAGAAGACCCCCACCCCCTGGCCAACTGGGCCGAACGGCCCAGCCGGCCTACCCACTAACCTAACCAGCCCACCTCCACCTTATCCCCCTCCTCTGTACAGGAGACTGGGAGGTCGTGGAGGGCATCCATGGCGCCCGGGCCATGTGTCGGCCATCCCACGGCCTCGTGGATGGATAAGGTCAACCCCCAGCACCCCCCTGGTCGAACCCTAGCAACAATCCCCCTTCCTCCATCTCCCCCTCGTTCCCCACCGCAACCGAGCGCCGCCATGGCCTCGCCGCCGTGAATCGCACGGCCACAGTCGCCGCCTCGCCGCGCCTGCGTGTCCGTCGTCACCGCCGTCGTCTTCCTCGTCGACCGGTGGCCTCAGCTGGAGCTGGGGAGCCCCGAATCAACGGATCCCCTTCGCCCACATCTCCGGCTGCCGCGTTCTTCTTCATCTCCGGCGCCGGCCTCTGCTGCTACTTATCCGTCACGGGCCTACGTGTGAGCCGCACGGTGAGCCCTCCCGCCTCCTGCTCCTCCCCGTTTTCTCCCGCACGCGTTATAGCTAGCTCGGTGTCGCGCCCGAGAGCTCACCACCGCCGGTCGCTTCGCCGCCGTGGCCATGGCCTCTGTCGTGCTCGCCTCAGCACGGCATCGTGCTCCTGATGCTCACAGGAGCCCAACGCGCACGCGCACACTTCCTCCCGTGCCTCCTAGCGTGTTTCCCGTCGGGGACCCGACCGCGTCGTCGCCCGCGCTCGTCGCCGGCAGCCGTCCGGTGACCCTTTGGTCCCGGGCTTGTGTCGTTATTAGGTTCGCAAGACGCGCTGAAGGCTTCGCCGCCCCTTCGGTTGCCCGATAACACGCCAGACGCCCATCCCCCTCACGGCGAACTCCGGCGTCCGCCTCTCCGTTCGCGGCGATAGCTCCGGCGACCTCGGACGAACCACCACCACCACTAGATCGCCTCTTGGCGCTTGTTGAACGAGCCTAGGTGCGCATGGATCCGTGCCTCAGCGCAAATTCCGGCGAACTCCGTGGTCGGCGTCGTGCTTTTGGTCGCCGCGGCGAGCCTGCCTCGACGACTGCACCTCGGGTCCCCCACTGGCCACCGATTGGGGCCCAGTCCTCATAACCAGCTTGACCGAGTCAATCACGACCGGGCCGCCTGCCTCACCGACCTAGAGGCCCCACCTAAATAAACAAATAAAAATAAATAGATAATTTTATAATTAATTAAATTAATTAATTAAACACTAACCTCTCACTGACTACCGGGCCCCACCTGCTAATTAACCCATTTAGTTAGGTTAAACCCACCTGTTAGTGTCCTGACAATGACATGTGGGTCCCACTGGACCCACCTGTCTGGTTTGATTGGTCAACCGACCAGTTGACCTGCTGACATCACTCTGATGTCATGCCTGCGTCATCATGTACTGTTCTGGATAATGTTCCAATTAAATAACTAATTTAAAATCAGAAAATGATTTAAATCTTTAGAAAATCATATCTTTTATTCCGTAACTCGGATGAAAAAACTTTGTACATGGAAGTTGATCAGAACGACGAGACGAATCCGGATAAGCAGTCCGTTCGTCCGCCACACACCCCCAACCTATCGAACCTGCAACTTTCCCCCTCCGGCTCCTCTGCCCGAAAACACGAAACACCGGGAATACTTTCCCGGATGTTTCCCCCCTTAACCAGTACCGCCTCATACCACGTTAGGGCACGCCTAGCATCGCTTCTTGACATGTCATGCATCGATATGCATCTGTTTACTTTGTATTCATTGTTTCTTCCCCCTCTTCTCTCCGGTAGACTACGAGACCGACGCTGCTGCTGGCCAGTTCGACTACGGTGTTGACGACCTCTCTCACTTGCCAAAGCAACCAGGCAAGCCCCCCCCTTGATCACCAGATATCGCCTACTCTTCTCTATACTGCTTGCATTAGAGTAGTGTAGCATGTTACTGCTTTCTGTTGTACCTATCCTGATGCATAGCCTGTCCTTGTTACTACTGTTGTTACCTTTACCTGCAATCCTATATGCTTAGTGTAGGATGCTAGTATTTTCATCTGTGGCCCTACATTCTTGTCCGTCTGCCGTGCTATACTCGGGCCGTGATCACTCGGGAGGTGATCACGGTATATACTATATACTTATACATGATACATGTGGAGACTAAAGTCGGGTTGGCTTGTGGAGCACCATGAGTGATTCACGGATTGGGGCTGAAAGGACCTTTGTCCCGACGGCCCTCTGGATGGATCTTTGTGGCGGAGCGGCAGGCAGGTTGAGACCGCCTAGGAGAGAGGTGGCCTGGCCTGTTCGGCGCTCATGGATACTTAACACGCTTAACGAGGTCTTGGTATTTGATCTGAGTTGGCTCTGAGCTTATACGCACTAACCATCTACGCGGGAGTAGTTATGGGTATCCCGCGTCGTGGTATCACCGGCACTTCAGACGTCACGACGAGCGGCGCGCTACCGGATTGGACTGGAACGCTGCTTGGCTAGGTCTGCTTCCGTCACAGACGCAACGTCTTGTGTGTGTTTCAGGCGATGGGCCTGACCCTGCGCGCTTAGGTTTAGACCGGCGTGTTGGCCTCTCTGTGTGCCTAGGTGGGGCTGCGGCGTGTTGATCTTCCGCGGCGGGCATGACCCAGAAAGTGTGTCCGGCCAAATGGGATCAAGCGTCTTTGGGTAAGATGGTGCACCCTGCAGGGAAGTTAATCTATTCGGATAGCCGTGATCTTGATAACAGGGCGACTTGGAGTTGTACCTTGAGCTTATGACAACTAGAACCGGATACTGGATAAAACACACCCTTCCAAGTGCCGATACAACGGTGGTCGCTCTCGCTCGTGGATATGAGCAGGGATCGCGGGTAGGATTATTGCTATGTGATGTTACTTGGAGGACTTTCGTTTGTCCTCTTCATGCATTTGCAAGACAGGTGTCGAAGCGTAGTCTTCGTTAAGACTAGCTATCCCCTCTTATTCGGCATTCTGCAGTTCAGTCCATCGATATGGCCCTTTACACATATATCCATGCATATGTAGTGTAGCTCCTTGCTTGCAGTACTTTGGATGAGTACTCACGGTTGCCTTGTTCCCCTTTTCCCTACCTCTACTCGATTGCTGCTACCGGACTATGGAGCCCAGGAGCGACGCCACCGCCGATGGCGACTACTACTCTGGAGGTGCCTACTACTACGTGCAGCCACGGCGCGCGGCGACCGGAGTAATTAGGAGGATCCTGGCAGGAGGCCTGCGCCTCTTCGATCTGTATCCCGGTTTGTGCTAGCCATCTTATGGCAACTTGTTTAACTTATGTCTCAGACTCAGATATTGTTGCTTCCGCTGACTTCGTCTATGATCGAGCACTTGTATTCGAGCCCTCGAGGCCCTGGCTTGTATTATGATGCTTGTATGACTTATTTTATTTGTAGAGTTGTGTTGTGATATCTTCCGTGAGTCCACGATCTTGATCGTACACATTTGTGTGCATGATTAGTGTACGATTAAATCGGGGCGTCTGAAGTTGGTATCGAGCCGATTGCTGTAGGAATCCCCTTCCCAACTCCTTGGCGAAGTCGAGTCTAGACATTGCAAAACTTTTACTAACTTGGCTGTGTGCCTTACGGGCCCACGCCGCCATCGGGTGGTACTAGGATCTTTTACTCCTCGACCTTTACTCGGGACTCGAACTCTCTTCTATTCGGGTTAAATGAATTTGCTAAAACAAAACTAACTTTAGGTTCTCGCAAGTACTTTCTCCCGGAGAACCCCCTCACTTCAGATATCGTCTGCTAATCAGAAGATTCCGAAGATACTCTCTGATGTTCTCTCGAGACTTTGTGCTCATCACTTTTGCTATTCCTGACCACCGATAAACCCGTATGGATAACTACTTACACTTTCCATTCATACGATCATCCCCCATTGATCTTGTTATTACAAGATACCCCGAAGTTTTCTCTATTGTTCCGAGAATACTTTGTGCCTACTGCCTAGCAGTTCTTTGCTACATGAATACCCCTTCAAATAAACCCTCGCACTTGTCGAGTATCCGCTCAACCCAGCTTGTTCATGTGTTTCACAAAAGTCTTCAAAATACTATTCGATCTTCCGAAAATCCTCTGGAGCCTTTGGCTCTTGAAATTCTTGTTTGCTTGCATTATGGTTAATCCCATAAGTCTCGTAGTCATATTGACATTCCTTGTCATTATCATTTTGAGTCTGTTGAATCAATATGTTTGCGAATACCATAATCATCATTGATCCTTATAAATTACCTTTCTCGGCTGAGCTGCCACTCTTTTAACTGGAATTGGTTCTCGACCAATCCAATTGTCGATTGATTGTACCCTAAGGCTATTCAACTTATCCATCCCTAATCGAGCATTGCTTCGATCCCTTGAATTGGGAATCATAATTCCTTTGCATTTGACAATTGAGTTAGTCATTGTTTCTATAATTTGATCTCCTTGCATTCTTCTACCTCTAGTTGAGTACTGATGCTCACGTCAGATCCCGTGTGGACCACCAGATCCTTTGTTGGATTTTATCTGACAACGCCCTTCATATTCAATAACCTTGTGAGCCTTTCCTCTGATACATAATGCCTTTGGTAAACTGTATCCTCTGCTTTCTCAACCATGCTCTGTCTTCGAGCTTGAGTTCATTATTTCTAAAGATTCTGGTATATGATTCCAAGAAGCCCCTATGGGTTGAACATATGCCTTCACTAAACCGTGTGAACCCGAAAGTTTTCACGAATCATACTCTTCTGGTGCTTCGCCAGATAAAATTTTCAACACTGCAACTTCATCGAACGTGAGAAGTGAATGAAGGGTTATGCATTGGAGAAGTGGGAGTCGACCTTGAACTTTGTGTTCATGCCCATGGACACGATGTAGATCTTATCATTAAAGCTTCTCTTAAATTAATTATTCCTTTGGTATAAGTTCATCTTATATCGTGGAACCGCCTTTACAATCGTGGTTCCGACCATGTTCTCTTTTAAATACCATTTCTCGTGCAAGTTTTAGCACTTGTCTTCTGTAGAGCAGTACCCCCCGTCCAACCTCTACTTTGATATGTCATCGAGTATTACCCCCTGGTATCTCGAGATTACCTTGGAACTGCATAACTTCTTATGAGTTCT
This sequence comes from Aegilops longissima, assembly GCA_021605205.1. Lineage (NCBI taxonomy): Eukaryota > Viridiplantae > Streptophyta > Magnoliopsida > Poales > Poaceae > Aegilops > Aegilops longissima. Next base: position 10,656,118 of record CM038678.1, on the reverse strand, counting down.
TCATCAAGTGCTACCTTCCCACTGATTCCAATTTTTCACGGGTTCTGGGTTGTTTATCACTCGAGAACACCGATAAATGAAACAATTCCACACTCCGATTCAATAACTCTAAGTAATTTTCGTTGCTTAATCCTTCAAGTCATTCCTAGCCTGATCGGCTATATCATTATCGTGCTAAATTTTAACTGTGCTACCTGGTCCTTCTTCCCGGAGCACAATTTTCGACGATGAACTAACCTTACGTCGATCCTCATCGTCATATCATTTCGCCTTGAACAACAAACTTGGTTTCGAGTTTGTGTCGTACCCTTGGTTCTAATAACCTTTCACTTCATCATTACTTTGACTTGATGTCGTGCGATCGATTACATCTTCAGGAACTCTCGCGACAAAGGTGTCGTGAGCGTCAACATTCGAGCTCATCCAGATATCAATTGAATTCATGATGAGAAATACCATCCTTGCCCTCGATGAATTGTATTATCATCGATCACTTTATTGCCATTCCCCCCAACACAAGCTTGTTCATGTTTGGTGTTATACCTTGAGTTCCTTGCTACCCAGCAATTGTTCTCCTTTACCTTGGAGTATTACCATCCTTTACGTCAAGAATGTTCTGAGATCTGTTCCACCTCTTGAGAATTCTTGACATAGAAATACTTCTCACCATCACCATTCCTTCTTGGTCCCCGTGTTAATTCCAACAAGTGAACGGTGTTGTTTGGATTCTTTCCTTCTAGCAACCCTATTTTTTGAAGTTAATGGTCAAGGTGCATTCTTAGGCTATCGATTATTGAATCACCATTCTGACATTGGTCGTGCAACCCACCTTTCAACCAATGTTTACTTGTGTATGTCTTCCTCGAGCATACTTCCTTATATCATTTGATCTGACAAATGTTATCTCCTTGTTCACTTAATTGTGGAAGTCCATCTTTTGGGGATCTCGGTGAATTGCCGTTGAGTTCACCAGACACCTCCTTGTCCTCTCCCTGGGTTAATGATGGACTCTTGTTAACGGAAATCACTTCATAGTTCATTCCCCGGGAATTTTACAAAGTCATCTCGTCAATTTGCGTTGCACCCTTTTCTTCTCAGGTATCCTAAGTCTGAGGTATCCTGACACCAATCGGATCTGAATCTCGGTCAGATATGATGGTTGGGACAACTTTCCAAGAGTTATGATGTTGATCCTTTGATGACCCGGTAGCATGATGTCATGCCTAGCACCCCGGCTGGAGGACCTATCATTATAGATTCCTTTTCAGCAGGGTTATCCATTCATCCATGAGGGAATTGTAATCTTGTTTCTACAAGTTATTCTGATGGATCCTTCGTGATTCCAAAGTCTGATCTTCACGAAGACCATGTCAATGCTATCTCGAAGCATGTCTGTGATACTCGATTTTCAACAAGAACATTGAAGCCCAATGCTAAATGTTTCTTGCTCAATTATCCAAACACCGTTGTATGGGTAATGTCATGAAATTTCTCTCCCTTACCTAAAGGGTTTTCTACATTATCTCCTGTCGTGGATATCTTGCTCGCTTGTCCTTGGGAAGGATATACCCTTGAAATATGTGTTTAAACATATTTTCCTTTCCATTGTTCATTTAATCTGATGATCATATTTTCCATCCATTGGTTTGTTTAAACCTTTTCTATGATCTATATGATATAAGCAGTAATAATCCACTGCTTGTGCAAACACCTCGATGTACAACTCTGTCAGTAAGACCTTGTTACTATTGTGATGACATTCCGTAGCCACCGATGGACGAGAACCTTGCCTATTGGTCCGCCTCGTTCAACGTGCAGAAAAATGGTTCTCTTCGTCCCTCGCCCTTGGTACCTATGTTGTTGCCGACATGACCCTCGACTCTCCTCGACATGCCTTGCTTACAAGATCGTGCAAGATGTCACCGACCTTCCTACTTTTAACCACATGGTGGGCCCATAACCCACAGCTTCACAGGATCGAAACCTGACTCTCCTGTACACCCTGTTGCCCAAGTTATTCCTCGTGCTTGACTTCGTATGTAATTCACGGGTCACCTTCCTAGTAAATCTATTCGGTATCGGACACAAAACTTATTACCATTACTCGGACCCTTTTACACTTGGTTTCGTGCATCGAATGGTTGCCTACCCGCTCGAAACTTCTCATGGTACGGGCATGACCCAGAAAGTGTGTCCGCCAAATGGGATCAAGCGTGCTGGGTAAGATGGTGCACCCTGCAGGAAGTTAATCTATTCGGATAGCCGTGATCTTCGGTAACAGGACGACTTGGAGTTGTACCTTGAGCTTATGACAACTAGAACCGGATACTGGATAAAACACACCCTTCCAAGTGCCAGATACAACCGGTGGTCGCTCTCGCTCAGGGATATGAGCAGGGGATCGCCGGGTAGGATTATTGCTATGTGATGTTACTTGGAGGACTTTCGTTTGTCCTCTTCTGTCTGTTGCAAGACAGGTGTCCAGAAGCGTAGTCTTCGTTAAGACTAGCTATCTCCGTCTTATTCTGGCATTCTGCAGTTCAGTCCACTGATATGGCCCTTTACACATATATCCATGCATATGTAGTGTAGCTCCTTGCTTGCGAGTACTTTGGATGAGTACTCACGGTTGCCTTGTTCCCCCTTTTTCCCCCTACCTCTACTCGATTGCTGCAACCAGACTATGGAGCCCAGGAGCCAGACGCCACTGTCGATGGCGACTACTACTCTGGAGGTGCCTACTACTACGTGCAGCCCGCCGGCGACGACCAGGAGTAGTTAGGAGGATCCCAGGCAGGAGGCCTGCGCCTCTTTCGATCTGTATCCCAGTTTGTGCTAGCCATCTTATGGCAACTTGTTTAACTTATGTCTGTACTCAGATATTGTTGCTTCCGCTGACTCGTCTATGATCGAGCACTTGTATTCGAGCCCTCGAGGCCCCTGGCTTGTATTATGATGCTTGTATGACTTATTTTATTTGTAGAGTTGTGTTGTGATATCTTCCCGTGAGTCCCTGATCTTGATCGTACACATTTGCGTGCATGATTAGTGTACGATTAAATCGGGGGCGTCACATCATTAGCGACCACTCCGGCCTACAGCGATGGCCTCGCTGCGGACTATGGTAGCCATCGAAAGATCATTGAAAGGGTTTCTCTCTTCAGATCAGATGATTGACTTCGGCGAAAATGCAAACTATCGACGACAACTTGATGCAGAGGAATGGTTGTGAAGCCACGGTGTTCACATCACATAGCTGCTGGGATCGTGAAAAGTGGTGGCGACAACACATTAGTGACTGATGGCGGTGCTACTCGAGTACCCAGTCTCAAGCTCCAAGGTGAAAGCCTAGGTCTGTCCTGAATTGGTTATACCTGGCAATGGCGATGTTTTTCGTCGTTATCTTGTTGAAGGCATTGCTCGGATATGCTCGGACTTTATCTTCAAGGTGAAAACTTTGATTATGATCTTTGGTGGTTGGATCTGGCGACGACGACGCTTGAGCATTGCTCCCTTCCTGAAGGCGTTGCTGTTGAAGAATCTCATCGTCCATGTGGTGTCATGAGATGAATCGTGCAGATATGGTCATTGTTGTAGTTTGTTGACCGCAGATTTGTTCGCTTTGGAGTTTTTTTTTCCTCGCCTATGCATAGCTTTGGTCGTATATGACTTTGCTATTTGCCGGCGTCTTTTGTGTGCGTGTGTTTGTGTTGGCTGTGTGCATCCTAGCTATGCAGAGGCCGGGTGTGTGCTCGTTGTGTTTGTATCCTCTTGATGCTCCATATTGAGCCAATAAAATCCACCTTTTGTCTAATTAGCCGCATATACATATTCTAAAATAGCTCAAATGCAGTTCTAATTTAAAAAAGTTTAAATAGTACACTCCAACATTGTTGTCCCTTTTAACCGTTCACAGATGCTCATCGATCAGATCCTCCTTCAGTTGCTTGTGAGTTGCTCGATGCCAAATTTAGCTCAGGCAATTCACCGAACAGCTGCCGGGCATGGTGAGCATCCTAGGAGTAGATGATACCTGCACGCAAGGTTGTCAGAATCGCGATTCTGTTATACGATTCTACGACTTTACCATCCAAACAAACCACTATGATTCTACGATTCTAGTTTATAGAATATACGTTTTTACGATTCTGATAGTGAAGATTCTATAATTTGCGATCCTACCATCGGAGCTACAAATTCAATTTAAAATTGCGATTCTAACAACCTTGACTTCTCGTGGTAGGCAATCGTGGCGGCGCAGCCGTGGCGTAGGAGCACGGCACCACGATCACGATGGAGTCAATGACACGCTCCATGCGGCGGCAGCTTTCCGAGACCGTCCTGGAGCACCCAGCAGGGCCTTGTTCCTTCCGGACGGTAATGGCGAGTCTATGTATGATGCATGGGCCGAAGTTGTCCGTCTCTTAGTATCATACGTGTAGTCTCTGTTCGAGTCAGATAGGGTTAGTTCATGTTCGATTTTTATTTTGAAAATTATGGTTTAGTGTTTGTTCTTTTTTTTTTTTGAGCATTAATACAGACACAAGCGCTCATATACGCGCGCATACACTCATCCCTATGAACGCACACATACGCACACCCTACCCCTATGAGTACCTTCAAGAGGCTGAGTCGGCATATCATCTTGAGATTTACGTGGGAGGAGACGTTCCCGTCGAAGACAAGGCGCCTACGGTTTAATGTATGTTCTAGTAATAGTCGTATGATGTTTGAGTCTGACACGATCGTGTAGGAGGCCGACAAGGTCGTTTCCGGCTCAACGAGAACCCAGCGTAGAACGATCGCCCACGACTCCGATACTGAATCCGACTCCGATTGACTTTTATTTGCTCCATCTCATCAATCTATAATACGTTGAAGGCCTGACACAAATCATCAAAGGAAAATCAGCTGCTCATACGTACGATCGTGGCACGTATCTGGCCAGGCAAGTTGCGTCAGATCCATCTATCTCGTCTGGTCGGCATGAACGGCGACACAGCCGCGCCGCACATGCCCTCCGAGCTCGTGCTGGAGATCATGGCCTGGCTGCCCGTCAAGTCGCTGCTCCGGTTCAGGTGCGTCTGCAAGGCATGGCGCGAGACCATCTCCGACGATGCAGCTTTCCACCGCGCCCACCTCCGTGCTCAGCCTCCACGCTTGCTCATCTCGACCAGCACAAAGGAGGACCGGATGAACAAGGTCACGACCATCGGCTTGTACGTATCGGAGGAGAGCGCTGCCCTCGCAGACACCATAGACTTGCCTGAAGACCATACGTATTACTTCTCGCACTGCAACGGGCTGGTGCTGATGCCGACGACGAACGCCGTGGTCCGCGTGCTCAACCCTGCCACACGGCGCCTACTTCCACTGCCTTGGAGCCCCAACGGTGTATCACTAGCACCGACCGAGGGCTTGTACAGCGTTTTGCACCAATTGTTTGGCATCGGATACGACCTTCATAGCGACACCTACAAGGTTGCCCGCTTCTTCTTCCGCCCTAAAGAACCCGACCCGACGGGCGGCTACCGCCACAACTTTGGTATGGAGGTTTACACCATTGGGATAGATGAGCATTGGCGTGAGACAGTGGAGAAGCCACCCTACGCCGTTGACATTACAGGAACCTCGGCCTTCTCTAGGGGCTCATTGTTTTGGACCATCGACCATACCGAACCTGTGGGTGGAGAATCCCCATCAGGGTTTCTCCGCTTCAGGCTAGAGGATGAATCGTTCAGCGTCACGCCGCCGCCTCCTTGTTGCGAAGGGCTCGTATACGAGATGTCCTACTTGTCTGAGCTGCATGGGGAGTTGAGCGTGGCTCATCCTGGGCCTAACTGTGAGTCGATTGAGATTTGGACGTGCAACGATGTGAACAGCAACCCACCACAATGGTCTCCGCGTTACATCTTCAACAACTATTGTCCCCGGCCGGCTGAAGGGCTCGACATCGCCATGTACCATCTATGCAAAGATATGTTTATCCTACAAGTTCTCAAGGATATAGTTGGACTAGATCGCTTGATATATCACCCCCATGACTCAGTGATCCCCTACATTCCATCCCTGGTTCTGGTCTAGTTGAAAAGCCGGCTGGCTTAATATGTACTGCATGTGTGGGAGATATCTTCAGTATGCCCATCCAAATCAAATCCTGGTTGTAATATACAAAAACAATGTATTTCTAATTTTCCCTCCTATGAGGGTCAAGGCCACGGAACTCTGTGTACAACATGGATGTTGAAAGTGCAATAAATTAAAATCTACTGTACTACAAAAAATGAAACCTTGCCGACAATCCATCATCTTCCTTCCGAGCTTCTCTTCTCAGTGTCAACATGGATCGATCGGTTCTGGTTTGTGATTGAGAAACGAACGAACGAACGAACCAACTCTCAGTTTTGGTGCTGCGATCCACTCGATCGACGCGCGGCTGTTAATTACGTACTTTATACTTACTCTGAAACGTTTGGGTGCTTGTCGTGTCTTTAATTTCGCTGCCCAAGTCCTTCGTTTGCGTGCTCCTGCCAGCTGCATGCATCTGCATGATCGACTAGAAGGTACAACAAAGAACACCAGGAGTAAGAATTACATCCAGGTCCGTACATCACCTAGCGACGGCTACAAGTGCTAGAGCAAGCCGAAGACATGCCGCCATCATCGCCCCTCCCTCATCGAAACCGGGCAAACATTCTTACAGTAGATAGTCGAGAAATCTTTGTGCTAAGGCTCCATAGGACCAACACACCAGAACAACCACCCGTAGCCAATGAAGATAAGCCTAGCTAGATCGAAATGATCAAACCTGCAGACATGTAGATGTAGACGAACGAAGACCGTATCCACCAAAGACATACGCCGACAGGATCCCACGAGATTCGCCGGAGACACGGCTCCGACGACGCTAGAAATATCACCGGGACATTTCAACAGTCACAACCGACATATATGATTTAGTAAAAACATATAGAATATGAACATGGCCCGCTTAATTGGCACGGAGTACATCAAATGCATGTACTATATTCAATATGAATATAGTCAAATGTATTATCCCGCCATGGATATGGACCAGAAGTGGGGAAAGTAAATTTGGCACTTAGTTGCCACTACGCAACACATATTTTTCGCTGTTGAATACTTTTCCGCGTTTCCAAAACTATGGACGCAAATCTTGAATGTATGTTAGCCTGCATAAAAAAGAAGAGAGACAGGGAAACCCTAGCTGAGAGGTCACACGAGGTCACACTCAGAGTCTTCACCCATACCATTTTCATCCTCATTATGATTTGTTGCCTTCTCGTTGTTAAGCTTCATTAGTTATGATATCTACCGACCAAAATTTCCCGCCCATTTCTCGAGCCATGTCTTTCCCGCTCGATGTGTCGGCCCTTCCGATTTCCTTGCTCCATGTGTTTCCCGTGTAATTTATCATGCCAAAAGTTTCTCGCTGAATATGTTGCCCGGGCGATATCTCCCACCCAAAATTTTCTCGCCCGCCCGATAGCTTCTACCTAAAAGTTATAAATGGACATTTAAAAATGATGCCCGTTCTATTTTAGTCCAATTAATTATTTTATGCTAGGAAATACCAAATGTATATTATCACATGTGTCACCGACCTACTTCGTTTTGGCATGAATCAAGTCACATGAGTACTTTTTTGGACATTGACGCCATCCCCACGGCCAGCCGACCACGAAAATGAAAAAGAGACGTGACCCCCGCTAATGCCCAAAGGGAACAAGCCCGCTCTCTCTTTCGTCAGATGGGGGCGTACGGTTAGGTTCGACTCTAGATGGGGATTGATCCTTTGGAGGGGTCGATTGACATGACCAATCAGGGAGCAGGAATCCACTCACTAAGAACCCCAACAAAAAACTTTATTTCTTCAGAGAGAGAGAGAGAGAGAGAGAGAGAGAGAGAGAGAGAGAGAGAGAGAGAGAGAGAGAGAGAGAGAGAGAGAGAGAGAGAGGAACCCCACCCCCACCTAGTCCTAGCAAGCCTACTCCCGAATGAGAGAGGAATCCACTCCACATCACGGCCGAAGATATTGGGCGGCGAACACATGGCATGAGATACTAGGCGCGTCCAAGAGTATCCATAAAAAATATTTTCATCCAACTCTGACCAGTTAAGTTAGTCTCGGTTGTAAATAAAGTTCTAAAAAAAAGAAGAGAAGAGAGGCGCCTCTTCCGTCGGATGTGGACGAACGGCTAGGATCGACTTAAGAGGAGGATTGATCCGTAGGACATGTGAAACAACCAATCGCCGGTATTATCGTCTGTAGAGAGGGAGCGGCAGGGAGGAAGGCAAAAAGGTGGGCACCCGATGGAATCGAGACGGTCTGGTCGCAACTACAAAGAGTCCACCATGTCCAAGCCCGCGTGGCTTCGCCCGGTCTTCAATTCCCCAACTGCCCCTTGCCACGTATGCAAAACAGCCGTCCCAAACCACCAAGCGAGCCATCAGGGGGTGCTTTGCCCGGTTTGTGCAGGTTTAGGGGATTAAGTGAGCCAAGATTGAGTCCAGGGGGTGATGTAGTCCAAATCTGGGAGTTGAGGGGGTTATGTACATTTAACTCCATTTAAAAATAACTACCCGTTCTATTTTAGTCAAATTATTATTTTATGCTAGGAAATACCAAACGTATATTATCACATGTGTCATGCTTCGTTTTGGCATGAATCAAGTGACACAGAGTACTTTTTGGACGGAGACGCCATCCCCACGGCTAGCCGACCACGAAAATGAAAAAGAGATGTGACCCCCCGCTAAGGACCAAAGGGAACAAGCCCGCTCTCTCTTTCGTCAGATGGGGGCATACGGTTAGGTTCGACTCAAGATAGGGATTGATCTTTTGGAGGCGTCGATTGACATGACCAATCAGGGAGCAGGAATCCACTCACTCATACCCCAACAAAAAACTTTATTTCTTCAGAGAGAGAGAGAGAGAGGAACCCCACCCCACCTAGTCCTAGCGATGCCACTCGCGAATGAGAGAGGAATCTACTCCACATCACGGCCGAAGATATTGGGCGGCGAACACATGGCATGAGATACTAGGCGCGTCCAAGAGTATTCATAAAAAAATATTTTCATCCAACTCTGACCAGTTAAGCTAGTCTCGGTTGTAAATAAAGTTCTAAAAAGAAGAGAAGAGAAGAGAGGCGCCTCTTCCGTCGGATATGGACGAACGACTAGGATCGACTTAAGAAGAGGATTGATCCGTGGACATGTGAAACAACCAATCGCTGGACTCACTAAATTTATGTATGACCTTAATTAGACGGATCCGTGGATGTGGCCGTGGACCAATCACAAAGCAGAGTCATATCGGAAGGGGAAGGGGCGACCAATCAGAGGCAAATCCATTCACCATCAATCCACGCAAAAGACTCGAGTTTCACCACATCACATCCACACCCAGCCCAGCCCAACCCAACCCAACCCACCACCTCGCCTCCTCCGCTACCCACCCTCTCTCCCTCCGGCGGCGCCGTCCGAGACCTCGCCTCCGGCCATGGCCGCCGCCCCACCCTCTCCTCCTCCCCTCATCACAAGACGAGACAAGGCAGGCAAGAGGGAGGGACATCGACTGCGACCTACAAGGTCAATCGGCGTCGGCGGCCCCAGATCCATCCGCCACGGTGGCCCGGGACGACGACGAGGACGACCTCGCCTCCGCGTGCTTGCGCCCGTGCTCTGCTCCGTCACCTCGCCTAATCCCAATCGGCGGCCAGATCGAGCCGACCATCGTCCCTGCTGTGCTCGTCGAGGAAGGCAAGGTACCCCCTCTCTCCCAATCTTGTCCTCTTCTTCCATTTGCCTCTGCCTGATTGATTCCCTTCCTCACGCACGCTCCATCCTTGTCCACAACCAACCACGCACAGGAAGGCAGCCATGGAGATGGAGGGCCCGTCTGCTTCTTATCTTCTCCATGGAGGTCAGCAGTCGCCGCCGCCGTGGAAGACCACGCGCACGCAAGACTCCCCCTGGACTACTCGTACTCTGTTGGTTGGTTTCGATTTGGCATGATTCCAAGAGAAGACTCTGCTTCTTCCCCTGCTCCGGCCCTAGTGGCGATGCCATGGATCTCGTCAAGGTATTGCCCACCCACCCCCTCTCTCTCTCTCTCTCCCTCTCTCTGCTCTCTCTAATTAGTTAGGTCTTTCTTCAGAGAGTAGAGGAGTTTTACATGGTACGGGCATACAAATATGGTGATACGGGAAAACGGCATTTTTCTGAAAATAGACCTACGGGGATACGGCGACTCTATGTACAAATGCATAAAGAAAATCAGCACCAAAAACACGAATTTTTTTAGAGGATGAGAAGAAAATTTAACGAGTACGAGGTAACCTGATCCTTTTTCATTCAGGGTTGTCTGAACTAGTTGCTGCCTTTTCAGGTCCCAACTCCTTGACTCCTTGTATGTGTGTTCCTTGCAATCATCAGGGGCGTCAATTACTACCACACCCAGTTCCTGTACGAGCGCCGCCGCCGGAGGGCAGTTCCCGGGATGCCGCGTCCACCGTCGCCATCTCTGTCCATGCCAAGCCCGGCTCCAAGATCGCCATCATCACCTGTCCGTACTCCGCCTCCCTTATTACTACTCGCTTCTGTTCCTGCTCGACACGCTAACCATCCCTGAATTATTTGCAGAGATCAGTGAGGAGGCCATCGGGGTGCAGATCGACGCGCCGTTCAAGGACGGGGGAGGCAAACGCTGCACTCGTGTCGACTTCATCAGTCGTACTACTACGTTACTGCTTGACCTAGATACGGCGAGTCTATGTACAAATGCGTAAAAGAAATCAGCACCAAAAAACAGAATTTTTAGAGGATGAGAGAATTGACGTGTATGAGGTAACCCGATACTTTTTCATTCAGGCTTATCTGAAGAAGTTGCAGCCTTTTCATGTCCCAGCTCCTTGACTCCTTGTATGTACTCCCTGTGTTCCTTGCAGTCATCAGGGGCGTTACTACCAGACCCAGTTCCTGAACGAACGCCGCCGCCGGAGGGGAGTTCCCGGGATGCTGCCGTCCACCGTCGCCATCTCCGTCCATGCCTAGCCCGGCTCCAAGATCGCCACCATCACCGGTCCATACTCCGCCTCCCTTAATTAGTCCTACTACTCGCTTCTGCTCCTGCTTGACACGCTAACCCTTCCTGTATGATTTGCAGATATTGGTGAGGAGCCGTCGGGGTGCAGATCGACGCGCCGTTCAAGGATGGGGGAGGCAAACGCTGCACTCGTCGACTTCATCAGCTCGGTAATTTAGTGCTTCATTGTAGCTGCTTGATTACTTACTTCATGGCTTCGAACGAGCTGGCGGACAGATTACAAGGCTGTGTCACGTAGTTACTACTAGTTTCGGGTTTCAGCCGTTAGTGTTTTACTCCAATCTCCAGAGGTATCCCACTCCTACACGCCATTTCCTAACATCGAGAAAGTTAGATAAATAGATGCCCTTCCTACAACAGAGATGTTGAAACTGTGGGTTGAAGCTTATTTGTACAGACGCCGGGTGGTGAAGACTTGGAGAATGGAGACGAGTTGCGAGGTGCCGGCGCCGGCGCCGAAGGGGAGTCTGGAGATGCGCCGAGCAACCAAAACTATCTGAGTCCTTGCGATTTGGCAACTGCCAGGTGACGGTGAGAGCAAGGATCCCAGCGATTAGGTTTATTTATCCATCGAGTAGGCCTTCTAATGGGCTGCAATCGAGTGTTAGTAGGCCCTTACTTGTCCCTGACGTATCCCCTTCGTGTCCCAGCCGTATTCATATTTTTTCTTTATTTTAATTCGAAAAAATGTGATACATAGGGATACGCATGTCCGGACGTATCCCGGTCCTGGTGCAGTATCCTGCACCGATTAGGCACTTCTGTCTTGTGTCCCTGCAACGTATGAGAGGAGAGGTCCTAGCTTGCTGCTGATATGCATCTTACATTTACTTACTGGGTGCTGCTTGCTACATGAACAAGTGATGCATGCACACACAAAACTTGTTAGTTCTTGGCAATAGTTTATATATTTACTTGTGCTTCTCGTTATGGTTCTGGTTTGCTATAATAGTTAGTGCAAGTCAGTCATGTTAGTTTTTCTCTTTTGCCGCTCTGCTCTAGTTGGGTGATGTGCTGTGCTCAAGAGTGTTCTCCCTGTCCATGTTTGTGTAGGTGTTGCGGCAATTTGGGGAAGTTGTATGCTAACTAACTGACTAGATGTACATGTGTATTGTATTGTTTGGGCTTCCAAAGTTGTTAGACGCTGTGACAGTTCCTACATCGTTGGACACCAACCAACAATGATCTGCTGCTGATATGCATCTGGAAATTACTTACACTGTATTTTAAATGTTGTTAACATGGCAAAAAACTGCATATTATTTTTCTACATGAAATTCTGATCATCTAGCATATGTGACATGTTATATTTCGATGCATGGATAAAAAGATATGTGCAAAGAAAAAATGCATAAAAACAAAAATTAGGGAGCCTGGGATCGAACCCAGGACCTCCTGGTGTGTGTGTGCTGCGTGCTGACCAGTCGGGCTAGTGTGTGTTCTGATTTAGACACGGGTAGGTGGAATATAACCTGAGTGCTCAAACTGTAATAAAAAAAACATTCTGACGGCGCACCGCTGCGGGGTGCGCCATTGCTATCTAAAAAAAATTCTAATAGCGCACCGCTGCGGGTGCGCCATTAGTAAGCTTCCCCCCACTCCACCTATTCGCCTCCCTCGCCAGATCCCCACTCGACCTAACTTTGCCCCCTTCGCCCCAACCGTACACCGCCGCCCCGCCTTGCTCCGCCCCCTCCGTCCGCCGCGCCTGCACGCCGTTGGCGACGCCGCCGCCCCCGCGCCCCCTTCACCGACCTCGCCCCCGCGTCCCCTAGGGTTTCGGCTCCAAGGTGGGTGGCAAGCTCGACGCGCCGCCTCCTCCTCGACGCACCGCCTCCTCCTCGACGCGCCGCCGCCGCCGCCCGACTCCTCCACAAGACGCCGCCGCTTGACGCCTGCGTACCTCCTCCGTCAACTTCTCCCTGGTGGTAAATCCTTGCCTCCCCTCCTTTCCCCTTGTCGTCTAGGCTTCTTGCATCCGCCCGGCCATGGCTGCCGCCTCGTCCTCCCCGGCGAGTTCGCCAAGCACGTCGTCTCCGAGGGCACCAAGGACGTCACCAAGTTCACCTCCTCTTAGATAGCCTGCTCCATGTCTTCTTGGTCGATCGATGGTTCTCTGTAATGCTCGTTTTTTGATAATACATGGGTGCAGAGAGGGCTGTCACATTATGAAATATCTTGTTCTAGTATAGCATGAGGATTTGGAAAGGCAATGTCATGTTTCTCTATTATGCCACATTTCTCAATTTTGAGTAGGAGCAGGGTATCAGCATTCAAAAATCTGCTGTACCTGGTACCTAGTCATCTGGCAACCAAATTTGTGCAGGTGTAAATGGCATGGATTGCTAAACATTTGTATGCCCTGTGATGTTTGAATTGACAGATGAAGTGTTAGCCGTTGTTTTCTAGGTGGTGTGTGTGATATAGCGTGTCCTGGCCAGATTGTTAGGATCAGTGCAAGTTTCCTTTAAGCATACGACTGTAGTAGTAATAATGTAAGGCTGGTGACCCACCGACAGTAGGATGTTTCTGCATTAGGTGCAGAACAGAGTAGTACATTGTTGAATGGCCATGTTTAATTGCCTGCTATCACCGAGCATTAACATGGTTGCCGATGCTTCGTTGGCTCTTTGGTGGTGATTGAATTTGTGCTGATTTCGGCAAACTGTGATTTTAGAAATACAGTTAGACATTCTTTCTATACTATGGTTACTGATTTTCTGTTGTGATTTGGTAATTAATAGATGGTTCTCCTAATGCAAATTGTACAGATTCATGGTGTACTGACAGTAGGTTGGTGCAAAATAGAGTAGTATATTGTTCTTTAACGTGGCATGGAAGAATAAGATCAACCCAATTGGTTTCATTGCCACATCTTGTTCTTGTTCAGAGCAGTAGTTAGTGATGCTTATTAAGCACTATCAGTTAATATCAGTCAAATAATTTTATTCCACACAACAGTGTATTAACAGTAGCCCATTGTTCACTACATTTGGAGTATGGTTCTGGCTCTCACTGTATTTGTAATTCTACTATAAATTTGCACTATAAATCTATTGAAATTATACTGTTAATACACTGCAATTACATGTCTACTGTATTTACCTCCTCTTCTATACCTTGTACTAGAAGTCAGCAAAAGAATATCAGTTCTACTTTGCCCCCTAGTAGATCTGGTAGAGTAAGAAACTCCCCATTTATACACTGCAATTACATGTCTACTGGATTTTTTATGGTATTCTTTGTGGTATTAAGATGGAAACCTGGGATACTCTTTCTGTTAGGAGATGGTGTTATATTAAGATGCATATATTGTTATGTTACGCAAATTGTATCATCTTGCCACTTAAGTCAGCCTTCCCTTTAAGCAGAAAATTCAGTTAGGAGCTATTGTTAGCTAGGAGCTACTGTCAAAAACTTGAGCTACTGTCAAAAAATTCAGTTAGGTACAGTTAGGAGCTACTGCCAAAAACTTGAGCTACTGTCAAAATATTCAGTTATGGCATCTAGAATTATGTCAGTTTTGTTTTGTAACTAGAAGACCAAAGTGTTAGGAATTCTGTCCAAACTTTATTTTTCAGTATTCTGTCCAAACTGGTCAAAATCTGCATGTAAAACTGAAATAATCAGTCATAAAGAATATCCTCAAGACCATGTGTTTCTTGGATTTCTGTAATGATGATGGAACATTATAAAGCATTGTACTCCAGTGTGTATGAAGGATACAAAAAATTTAGCAACTTGTCTGATTTTATAAAGTTGTTCTTATATGGGTGAAACTTCACTTGTTTTTAGGCTAGTGCAGGGTGTTGCTTTATTGTGATGCCTCTGAATTACTTGTGATCACATTGAGAAAGACTTGCAAAGATGATGATCATCTTTACGAGAAAACAATTTCTGTAAACACGTCAATAACTTTGCTAGTTTGTTGGGTTTTGTCTCCGACCATTGCGTCGTGATGAATTTGCAGTACCCGAGAGGCCCTTGAGTTTGCGGAATGTCGATTAACTTCCGTTCCGGCAAATTCGGGTACTCCATATGTCCTATTTTCAGCAAAGGTCATGCTGAAATTTTCCGTGAATTTTAGCATGACTTTGCTAAAAATAGGACATATGGGGTACTTGCGACTAATGCATGGCCTGGGGTATCTTAGTACTTAGTTAAGTAGGATCAACTGCCCCGCCATTCTTGCTGCATTAAACCATAGGTGGCAATAGAGCCAAGTGATTAGGCCCAACTTAGAATTCTCCTTAGCATCGATAAACCCTAGATGATAAACCCAATATAGGTGGCAATAGAGCCAAGTCATTAGGCCCAACCTAGGGTGCCTCGGCATCGATAAACCCTAAATGATGAAAACTTAACTTAGCATTTAGGGTGCCTCGGCGTCGGCAGACCCTAAATGATGAAACCTTGGCTTCTATAGGGTGCCTCGGTGTCGATGAGAAGCTAAATGATGTATGCTTAGGCTTTTAGGGTTCCTCGGCGTCGACAAACCCTAAATGATAAAAGCTTAGCTTTTAGGATGCCTCGGTGTCGACAAACCCTAAATGATGAGACCATGATCTTGTTCCTTGACAATAACCAACTTTTTGACCAAACTTTTTTCCTATTTAGAGTGAAACATGGCCCACAACGATGAGGCCGGCGGTTCGGGCGGCAAGCAATTCTGGGAGCTGTCCCAGGAGATGGAGGAACAACCTCACCGCTATGAGGACGCCGCGGAAGACACCGATCCTGACTACACAACCCCTAGTGGCGTCGGGGATGACCACTGATGGTGCCGCCGAGGATGCCACCACTGATGGTGCCGCCGAGGATGCAACCACTGATGATGGCGGCGTACGCACAGATGGCAGCCAACCGAAGAAGCAACAGAAGGACCGGCGCCCGAACGCGCTCTGCATCGTCAAGGAGGAATTTACTCAAGTGGACTCCGACGGGCATCCAACGGAGCCCAAACATATAGTCAAGGGTACTTTCGGTTCAGCTCGGGTGCATTCTACGAACACCGTCTCGATCAACACCGAGAACCTTAGGCATAAGGACCAAGGAATTTGCGCAACCTCCTCTTCACGAAGCTGCCTGAGCGATACAAGTTCCCGCTGAATTTGAAAACACACGCCTCTCGGGGAATAAAGTGAATAGTGCCGCCCTCACGAGGATGAGCACGGCCTGTCTACTTGGAGAAGCGGTGAAGAGAATGATTGAGAAAGGTGATAGTTATGAGAAGATCAAGGCGAAAAATCCTTGATCAGCGGACAAGACTACAAGGAGTTCAAGATCAAGTGCGAGAGCAAAGCAACCTCGAGAATCAAGTCGATGGGGAAAGAAATGCGGAGTTGAACTTAGGGAACACAAACTCGGTCGCGGTGGTTACAGAGTGGACGGAGCCTATATGGGACAAGGAGGACGCGAGCTTGCCGAGCAAGGCCTACCGCCCGCTCGAGAAATACAGCGGTGACAAGCGGACCAGGGAACTATGTCGGGGCCGGTACAAGGAGGACCCGATAACAAAGGAGCTTACCACGGATCCAAGACCAGGGCGCTTGAGCTTGTTCTAGCGAAGGAGACTGAAAGCGATGGCGCTGTCGTCTCGAGCACCCCTGCTTGGGACAGCACTCTAAATAGGGCGTTGAGCGTAATGAAAAACAAGGATAAGCTCGATGGCCGTCATCACTGGTCGTGTGGCGTGAAAGGCTTGTCCACAAAATGGTCGTCATACTATACCGCTGGTGGGCGAAAGGAGAAAAGACCAGCTCGGAAAGCCCGGTCGCGAGGTTCAAGAACTCAAGGCACAACGGCGCGGATTCGGAGATTGTCCAAGAGCAAGTGCAACAACAAGCTGGGATCGGCGCCACCGGCATTATGCCTACCTTGATTCATGGGTGACGGCGTGGATTGCGGGTGGCGAGGGGCCGCCCGATTCCCAGCTTCACGGCCAACAACTTCGCTGGCAGCGCGGCGCCATTGGCGTCTCTGGCGGCGGCGGTATTGGTGTCTCCGACGCCGGCACGGCCGGCATTGGAGCTTAATGCACCCGGGTGTACGCCGGTCGGCACCTCGCCGCGCGGAATCTACTACTCCAACAAGATACTCGGCTCGGGTAAATCATGCTTTCCGTCAGTTGGACGCCCGCCGTTGGCGGTGCCTCGACATTAGCCGAGCTCGACGCCATCATCACGGTAACTAATTAAGCCTCTCGACCGAGGACTTCATCTCCTTTTGCCTTTGACTGGGCATCCCTGACTCCCTACATGTTTTCACAGGGCGCCGCCGACGTTCTGTGCACTCTCCTGCACTTCGTGAACGACGAGTTGGTCGATGTCTTCGAGGGTAAAATCATTCAACCGGGCAACCCCGTGTTCCACGGTAAACCGATGCCACCCACCGTGTATAGGGTTCAACTGGTTCGGGTGCTACCAGGCTGCGACGAGTTGTTACCTCCGATTCGACCCGCCAGGCCGCGAAGATGATCTGATGACCCTCGGCGCTTTGCTTAAGCTGGCCCTGCTTTGGCGAAGAGCGGATTCGTTTGGGGCGGGGACACCGCCCAGAGACAACACCGCCCGATCGTCTGCGGCGCCAAGCCATGGCTGACACCGCACGCTACTGGGACATGCCGGACATCCCTATGGCACTGGATCCGAACATGCATATGGCACAGGATCTGGATGACGACGACAACGACGACGGCCGTACATTTAGCAATGTCGATAAGTACTTTGCCGAACATGGGTACGATGATGAATTCTGCGGGCCTCTTTCTCAAGAACCCAACCAAGACGACCGCGGTCTAGCTGGTACGACGGAGAAACCGGTTACAGCAGCGCCGCGTCGGCGTTTAGTTCTCGAGAGACGCCTCCGGTGCCGACTTCACCGAGCCTCGAGATAGCCGAGGTGCCAAATATTATCAGCCCCAACACACTCAAGAAGGCGGTGCGTGAGCGAACTCGGCCCTATTACAACGAGAAGAAGAAGGGC
Organism: Aegilops longissima; assembly: GCA_021605205.1. Classification (NCBI taxonomy): domain Eukaryota; kingdom Viridiplantae; phylum Streptophyta; class Magnoliopsida; order Poales; family Poaceae; genus Aegilops; species Aegilops longissima. The sequence goes on along the minus strand of CM038678.1, from coordinate 10,638,003 downwards.
GGAAAAGAAAGAGTAACAAGGGTGCGAGCCAGCAGCGGCACCGAAATACGATCCGTGCTCGGGGCGGGCCACCTTCACCTAAGGATATCTCGAGGAGGGTGCATGTGGCGGGTAGGGCGATGCTACCGACAAATATGCTCAATCTGCAACCGGTGCTATCACGAGTCTGCATGATGGTGTTCTTTCTTTGGAGAAGCGGCGTCTCGTGAGAGAATGATGTGGCATACCGGTTTTCGTAGCCAAGGTGCCGAGGGCAAGGGCTTTGTGGATGGCGCCATCGGGGGTACGATCGTCCTGCGGTTTGATGACATCTTTGCTATGTTTAACCTTCATCCGCTGCACTACACCTTCGTTCGGCTGTTTTCGCTGAGTATGGAGATGCGGATCATTAGAGACAAGACCCAGACATCGTGATAGTCGACCCCTTCTACATGCGTGCCAAGATCTTGGGCAGCGCTGGGGACCGGCAAGTCGCAAGTTCTTACCTCGGAGGCATCATTCTGGCAAACCCAGATAAGGATAACTTCCTCGTGCCTTACTTTCCCGAGTAAGTCATCCCCTCACCGCCCCGTAACATATGATTTCTTAGATTTCGATCGTTCTTTTTTTCTAACATTCCGTGTTACGTGCGGTGACACACATTGCACACTCATCCTCTTAAGCCCGAAATATTCCATGGTCACGTATTTCGACCGGACCGTGACTCCAAGATAGACTACACAAATATCAAGAAAGTTCTTGATGATGTTCTCCCAGCTCGCCAAATCTGGAGGCACCTTCGCCAAGCCAGTTAAGAGGCGATGCAGCGCGCACGTGTTCACCCTGTCTGACGTTCCCTGCGTCAAGCAGCCGCTGGCGGTCGAAGGATGCCTACTACGCCCTCCATCACATGCGGGCGATCGTGCGGGACCATCATCACCTTCGCTACCGAGATAATCTCAAAGATTGGGCGCGAGCTTGTCGGCAATCCGGGCGCGACATCGACGAAATTCTTTCGCATCCAATCGAGTTTGCGGAAATTATCCATCAAGATGTCGCCGTACCTCGGGGCAGTTCTACCTCAGACATCAACCGTCCAACAGTGAGATAGACACAACGCTACAAATGCAGGCTGATAACGCCCGCGATTTCATGACCATCACGACAGACGGCGGCTTCATCCATGCTCCGGTCCCATGAGTCGAGTCGACAGTAGTGATGCTATGTGTAGTTCTGAAACATTGATTGGCTCATGTTGTAATTAAACTTTAATGAACTTGTATGTCTCTTTGGTTTGGACAGTCGTTCAACTTAGATGTAATCGATGCTATTTATTAGTAGGACCATGAATCGTGCTATTAATGTCTTGCTTTTCTCTTCCGATCCTTTTGTTGCATACTTATATATTGCTTATGTATTGTCTGTTGTTTGGCTTGTGCATAGAGATGCCGTCGTATGTCGTGTACAAGGGTAAGGTTCCCGGAGTCTACGACGACTGGGAGGAGTGTCGGAGACAGGTTCACCGATTCAGCGGTAACAGTTACAAAGGGTACACCACTAGGGCGGGGCGGAATCTAGATCGCCCGCTATCTAGCGGAGAGAGGAGGGCGTTGGAGGAACGGATGAAGACCAGTTCATCGCGATGATGCTCATCGTGATGACTGCAGCTCTCTTCTATGTGATGGTAGTTTAGATGATCGATATCGACTTGTAATGTGAAGACAAACTCGCTACTCGCGGTCCCGGGACTTGTAATGTTCTATCTTCGTTCGGTCTTTTGAATTCGGAGACTAATATGATGAATTGTATTCGGAGACTAATCTTCTATTGTATTCGATGACTCTGCTGTTGCTGTGTGCTGTTGTCTAAATTCTGTCCAATAATATATTTTGTAACCTGTGAAAATATCAGAAAAGAAAAAAAAAACCCCTAAAATATTCATACTAGTGGCGCACCACACAAGACACTAATGGCGCACTGTGATAATCACACTAATGGCGCATCATCCACTGGTGCGCCATTAGTATGCCAAAGCACATGGGTACATATGGCCCCCTAGGAGGCATTCTAATGGCGCACTGTGGGCTTTATTAATGGCGCACTACCAGGTGCGCCATTAGAACACCAGATACTAATGGCGCACCAGTGATGCGCCATTAGAATTTAATTCTAATGGCGTGATGCTAGTGGTGCACCAGTAGTGCGCCATTAGTAGGTAAAACTGGTGCGCCACTAGCATGCCTTTTCCTAATAGTGCGCTGTCCCCGTCCTCATCTTCCTTCTTGTTGTAGCTCTCATCGTCCTCATCCTCCTCCTCCAGCTCGTCATCGTCTCCATACACCATCTCTGTATCAATTGTCACGCTAAGCACGACACGGGCGCCACCTCCACGGCAAGCCTTGGGAACGGTGAGGAAGTAGTTTGTCGGCAGTCTGTCATAAAGCGACGTGCTCCTGATCGTTTCCAGCGTTGACGCCTGGTAATGGTCCTTGAACCAGGAGAAGCCCACGGAGCACCCGAACTTGGATTACGGCGCCGCATGCTGCCCGATTACAGACTAGCGAGACCCCGTGCAGCGGTGTGGAGTCCAGGGACGCCACGTGAAGCAGAAAGGGGTGGCCACCTCGCCTTCACGGAGCACGTCGCTGGCCTTCACGGGTACATCAAATGCATTGTAGTACTGGAAGCGTGTCGTTGGCCACTCATGCTGCATGGAGAAGTGATCCAGGAGGGCCGTTGTCGTGCCTGCGAAGCCGCGACCTTTCTCAGGGCAGAAGCTTGGCACGTGCTAGCACACCTCCTCGTGCGCCCTCTTCTTGTGGTAGGCGATTGTGTCGCCACACCCATGCACGGCATATGAGCATGGCACGATGATGGAGTCGACGACACGCTTCATGTCGTGGCAGCGGGTCGAGACGTCCCTGGAGCATACGCCCCAAACCTTGTTCGCCTTTGTCTCCCGGAGCTTATCGCGACAGTTCAGGCACACGAAATGCCCCAGTGCACACTACAGACAATCAACCCAACAAGGTTCAGAATTAACTTCATCACATACAAGAGCACTAACCATATCCACATGAAGAGAGCAATGTACTAGAAATTGGACATGATTTTTGCGGTGACAACATACACAAAATTGCATCAATCCAATTACCTGGAAAGTTGGAGGGCTGAGGAGGGGCGGAGCAGATATGGCAGTCCAAGAACTCCGTTCCCGTGGCCATGGCGACATTCTGCTTCTTGACAATGACGCCCTCTCCATCCAGCCGATTATCGCCCCCTACCTTGGTCTCGCTGCCGTTGCTGTTGTTGTTCCCCTCCATGAGACCCATGGCCTGCAGTACATTTCAGATCAGACCCCACAATTCAATTTGCTTATGCATTACCCGATTTGCAATGGCTACAAAATGACGAAACAACAATTCCTCCTTACTCAAAGAGCAATAATTTCAATCTCAAGGGCAGGTCTTCACCAAAACTTGTGAGCTCCTCTCCTGTGCACATAGACCCAACAGAATCATCATTCAGTTACCTGTGAAAGGGAAGGGTCCTCCTTCGCCACCTTGGTCACGCCGTTGCTCTTCCCATCCATCTCCATCTCCATCTCCATCTCCATGGAAGCTAGGTCCTCCGGTCAGTACTGCAGATCAAAACCCCACTGGTCAGCTCCAACATTTCGATTCCTTATGCATCAAGCGGATTAACAACGAATTTGAATAAGCCACACTACATACTTACTAGGAGCATCAACAATTATTTTTGAAAAAAAAGAACATTTTTGTGAGCGGTCTTCGGAAGGGCCAACGGGAACGAGGGCTTCACCGAATTTGGGGGCTCCCGCAACGACTAGAGGGCGAATATTTGCGGGGAAAGAACACATGAACCACAACAACTAGGAGACTAGAGACTTCCCTTGCTCCGGGCCGACCAAGGACCGAAAGCCTAGCCCAGGCCAAACAGGTGCCCATGACACTACTGAGATTGTTCCATGTTTTAAAAGAAAGCAGAAGAAAACATTTTGCGTCAAAAAAAAAACAGGACAAAAAAGCAGAAAAAAGGTGCCGAAGACAAGGCACACCTAGCTAACAGACAGAAAGACTATCACCACGAAAGACACAAGTATATGTGGAAACTCGTCGAGGGATCATAATACCGGGACTTTGCAAGAAGCCTAACGCACCACTGGACTGCGTGGCGAGCCCCACGACACAACTCAGGAGCATCCACAACCAACGAGTGCAGTAAACACGAACATTGACAAGGAGCTCCACCATGGAAAATCAGAACGATTAGCAAGGTGGGGAGACATCTTGCGCCATCAACGGGCAAAGATGAACCGAGACATCACCAAGAGCACAAAGCTTGCCGCAACACCTCGGCAACCGCGGGAAGGGTCTTGAGCACAGCACCAGGGCGATACTCCTTCACGAGGGGAAACAGATGGCTGCCCTTCGGCGCAAAAAGCACCGCCGCCGAACCCCAAAGAACACCACCGAACAACCACCGTCAACCCCAAGCAACCACACCTCCACCACCACCATCACCACCGCAGTGAGCAGCAAACACTCATCGACCATGCAGCCCTAAAGATGAAGCCTTCAAGAAGGGCCACGACGCCGGTTATGCCGACATCATCCGTACCAAGAAGACATGGACTAGGGGTTCCCCCCGGGGTGCCAACGAGGAGGATTAAACAACATGACAACGACGCCTTCAAGAAAGTTAGCGACACCCACGAGCGACACCGCCGCCGGCTCCGGATGAAGCAAGGCTTTCTCCCTAGTTGATCGGACACCTCTCGAAGAAGCGGTTGAGTGACTTGGTCGCCCCCTATATTCTTGTCTCTCCTTAGGTTCAAGTAAGCTTTCCTGCTACCTATTCTCCGCTATGTTATTTCTAGGATATTAGGTGAAGCTTAGCCCCTATTGTAATCTTGGATATATTTTCTACTCTCTATGTTCCATCACGTGGTGGTTAGCGCAGGTTGGTTGGGAGCCGATACTTGATTTTCCACATCATCCTTAGTGTTAGCTTTTTCGTGCTCTGGCAATGTTGTTCAAGCCTTTCTCACGCACTGATGCGAGGATGATCTTGGTTGGTGTCATCTCTGGTTATCTCCCTGTGTCTTTATAACCTCCAGCTACAGATGCCTGCTTAGAAGTCCCTGGACTAGGTGGTTGCGTGGTGTGGTGACAAATGGATTGCTCATTGCTTCTTGATGGCATCTGCCGAATCAAGGGGTTATTTCTCCTACTTCATGCAAGCAGCTAATCAAGATTTTTGGCGCCAGGGTCTCCAAAATCTAGTACCTATTCCATGGATCTTTTGGAGGCTTGTGGTCATGTTGTTGTTATTTTCTGGTGGCAGCCAGCACATCAGCGATGGCGTATGTGTCTATCGATAACAGTGAGAAAGGCGGAATGTGTCATGATCTAGGCAAAAAGTTTTGATGCGTTTGTGTGCTCCTTTGTACTATTTGGTCACACGTGTCCCTTGTGCTTACATATGTATCCTTTTCTTTTTATGGGCTCCCACGTGTTTGATGGTGTGATACTCTGGCGATGGAGTCAAAAGTACTCCGCCGTGTATCAATTAAGCAGGAAGCTATGAAAAAAAAACAATGTGCTTACATTTATCTTCCTCGATTTTTCTAAAAATAACATGGATCTGCAATTGTCAACCTTTTTATCGCACACTTGTAGGTACTTAAAAGAAAGACAACATTAATGTATGGATAAACTAGCAATAATGAAATTGATTAAGAGCACGGCATATATCTATACCATATAAGTTTGGGAATGGAAACGACAATGAGGAAGCATTTATAGTGTAGTGTGGCTGCCTAGGCAACTTTTCTTCTCAGATCTCAGATCTACTCCTCACCCACCTCCTGAAAAAGTTTGGCGTGAGACACACACACACAAGAGTTTTCTTTCCCCAAAGGCCAGCCAAGATGCAGGGCGCCGCCGCGGCCGCCGAGAGGAGGAGCAGGGCTTCGCCTGAAAAGGCCGACGAGATCTCTAAGAAGGCGCGGCTGGACCTGCCCGACGGCCACATGAAGCAAGAGGCGGCCGGTGGAGGAGATGGAGGCGCCATCGTTGGGGCGGCGTACATCCAGCGAGTGGAACTCGCCGTGAGGATCGACAAGCAAGTGCTCCACTGCCCCCTCTGCACCCTCCCCTTCAAGCCCCCGGTCTTTCAGGTTGTCTCTCTATTTCCTTCTTTCTTCCTTTATTGGCGCCGGTGATAGATCTATTCTTTCGTGCTAATTTACGGGCCATCTCCGATTTGTGTGCCTGCCTGCAGTGCAAAGCAGGGCATCCGGCCTGCGGCGGCTGTGTGGCCCTGCTGCCCTTCGGGCAGTGCAAGGCATGCGTGGACGGTGGCGGCTTCTTCGACCCCTGCCCTGCGCTGGACAGTGTGGTGTCCTCCACCAGGATCGGGTGCCCCAACGCCGGCTGCCAGTGGTACGTGATCTACCACGAGGTCGCCGAGCACCAGAAAGCGTGCCCGCACGCGCCTTGCCGGTGCACTGAGCCCGGCTGCGGCTACGTCGGCGCGCCGCAGGCGCTTGCTGGTCACCTCCACACTGTCCACTTGGTGCCGGTGCGCGCCGTGCAGTACGGCAAGGTCATCAAGCTTCAGCTACCGGTGTCGACCACGCGGCTGGTGCTCCTTGGCGACGACAACTGCGTGTTCCTCATGACCGTGGGCGCGCTCGGCACCGGCGTGACGGCCGTGTCGGTGGTGTGCGCCAGGGCGAGAGCGGCGACGCGGCCGCGGTTCTCGTGTAAGATGTGGGTCAACCTGGAGACACCCCTGGCAGCAGTGGCGAACTGCGGCAAGGAGGGCATGGTGCTCGTGGACATGCACCTGAGGAGCAGCTCATCGCCCGGGGCCGTGGTCGCTGCGGGCGAGCCCACGTTCCTGACAGTGCCGCCAATGTACCTGGTGCCAGCAGCAGGAGACGGGGCATCCATGGAAGTTCCCCTGCACATCCGCATCGATAGGCTCTCCCCTTGATCCGACGCATTGGTGTGATTAGGTCAGCTGTTGCTGATGGGAAACAAAGGATGCATTCAAGGCAGTTCGTGCTTATTTTGGAGTTGCAGCTGAAACTATTTGGCTGATGTTAATTATTAGATGCAGTTCATCTTTATTGTCATTGTTGGGTCCTGTATTCAACCGGAGGATATTATGCTTCGTGTTAATCATGTTGTGAAATGCATCTTCTTCCGTTGTTATGTCATTCCAACTTGCAAGCATTTCATTTGCATCTGTTGCAATCTACATATCTCACGTCAAGAGTAGAGCTCAGTCTCATCTCAAGAAATGTTATCCCTGCTACCAAAGCGATGCTTAATGCAGGTTTACTGGAGAATAGTGAGGAATAAATGAGGCCTTCTGTCAAACAAATCTGCCAAGCAGGATGCCTAGCCAATGTTGATGCAGCATAGAGAGTATAACCATGCAGCAATTCCTGATGAAGCTTCTCTCAAAGTCTTCCTAAGGAATGAATCAAATCCATCTCCTTCCAAAGGGGTAAACTTATCTCTGTAGATTGTTTAAACTGCTAATAAGAAAGTGTTAAGCCATCTTTGAGGGCTGCATTCTGCCAATAAAAAAGCTAGTAACTTCTACTACACTGGCCATAATTCTTTTCTAGATGAATGACCTTTCTGAGCAAAAAAAGAAAAATCTGTTTTCTAACAAAATAATCTTTTGATATCAAAATGAAAGCAAGTCATCGAACACTGTAAGTGTAAACCTCTATTTACAAATGGAATGGCGGCCGAGAGTTACCCTAGCAACCCATTGGTGTTGACTGATGGGCATGACATGCATTTGGACAACTCCCAACTTTTAGATCCGACTCACTGACATTTGATTTATTTTTGGTTTTATTGATAGTAGAAGACTACGCTAGCTAATGGAGCATGAAAAAACTTTCTTTTTTAGTTGCCCCTCTTGATTTTGTGCACGATGCATGTCGGTGTATTTAAAACCGGGGTACCCGAGCGTAACTACAACAGATGGACCTGCCCAAAAAGCCACGTTGGTAAGGTTTTTAATTTCGGTCATGGAAATTTTTTGTACATCACCGGAATATGCAAAATTCGGAAATTCGGAACTTATTTCGGATTTTGAGTTTCTAAAATCAATATTTTTTAATGATTTTTAAAGTAATTTAGATTTTAGTTTGAATTTGCCTCAAAATTTCAGGGTCGCACCCCACCGAAATATGCAAAATTTTGCTGAAATTTTGAATTCTCGGTACAATAAGAAACTACACTAAAATCCTCTTCACAATTAGTACTACAACATCTAGAAGGAGCCAATGGCGTGACGGCATGCATACCTTTGTGTAGGTTTACTGCCAAGTAAATCTACCCTCGTCAAACCACATCTACAAAAAACGTCAGCAATGACGTTTTGGGACGGTGCTAGGTGTCTCAAACATGGGCCTCCTCAGCACACATGCCTCGCGTGCAGACAGCTTTCACAGAGGCCGTGTGAGGTCACGTTCCGGCCAGGCATTTAGTGTGAGTGCAGGCTATGGTGCATAGCCTACCGCTGTCAGGAGTGACAAGTGCCGAGAAGTCCACCTCGATCATCAAGTACGACTTCCCCACACCGCCCACTCTCTCGATCAAGGGTATGAACGCCACATGCTCCTGCATGGACTTCGTGGAGTTGCTCTTTCATGGGGACAGCTGGCAACATATATCTTTTTATATTACAGTGCGATACTAAATTTTTCTATTTGTCTCACGCAAGCGTTTGATTGCTAATATATGCATCTGTTTTTCTCATGCCTTTTCAGCAATATTATTTATGGGTAATGGTATGATGCATCAAGCATGCCATGTTCTATGTATTAGTGATTTATCTTTTTCTTGAACCTCGGTAGGATTTATTTCGGCAGCAAATCGATTTTTTTAATCCCCAATTAAGCCTTTCACTTACTATCTTTGTTGTAGGTTATGATGCATTATACTCAGTGAGGTGCAATTCCTTTCCTCTGACTTTCGAGTTGTGATGTTTCTGACAACATTATATAAAAGTTTGCAGTTTGCTCCATCCAACAGGCTATGTAAAGGTGCTCTTCCCAATAGGTCATTATATATCAGTTGAAATTTGAAGCCATCGACTGATATGTATTTCAAGAGTCTATGATATATATATACCCATCTTTAAATATGTTCCCTGCTATTTTTCTTTTCCTATTAACTGATTCATGAAATGATTCCCTGAGGTGGCCAAATACATTACTTATGTACAATGCATATATGTGCTTCAGTTTTAACTGTTAACAACTGGAGACATTGATGTTAATTGTACTAATTGGTCTAAATTTTTTTCATTTGTCGGAGCACGTTTCTTGGCTGCTGGATCTTGCCCATTTAAGGAAGGCATGGTAAATTATTGTTAGACCTTGTTTCTTTGTTAGGTGCTTTTGTATCCCTTATTTATTCCTACCAGAATGTAGCAACATATATGAATAGATATATTTGTTTTCTTGCTTTTCCTAGAAGAACCAACAGAAGAAGTTGTGGTCGTTGCTTTGAATCTTAAATAATTGTTTCCTATTAGTACAATATTTTGATGCTCCATTAGTTGCAGAACTAAATTATGTATTAGTTTGCATCCATGCAGTAGGAGAAATATCTTGAAAGCAGTTCACATCCAGTTAACATTGATGGCCAGAGATAGGGATCGTGTCTAATGTGGGAAAGGTGATACATTCATTATTTGTTTGTGAGACTCAATAATAGGAGGTGAGTCCTTTTTCCACTTTATCTGTTGGAGATGATGTCTGTGGATTTAGTGTTCAATGGAGCGGCTTGATGTTTTAGGATACGTCGTGCTTTACACCTGAAATACGCTTCAATTAGTTTTACTGTAAAATATTGCATCACTTAGTATTTATGGTATACTACTTCAATCCATGCCACATTATTATTTTGAAATACGTAATCACAAACTTAAATATACTTGCTTTTAAGTTAATGTTGTCCCAAATTAGCTCTGGTTGTTTGTTTTATTGATTCTAAGTTTCTCTTCTCATTCTTGTATAGGTAAAAGAAAACTTCCATATTGATGAGGATGATTCTTCATATGGAGTGTTACGGATCATGACAAACTGTAAGAGTGGGCCACAATTTACAAGTATTTGAACCACGTTTTTTTATTTGGATGCCTACTATCATTTCCCCCATCTTTGAATCTTGTTATGAATGGGATTCATTTTGGATCCTCACCAATCCATGATGTATGTATCAAATGGTTGTATGCATATTCTTGTGTGTTACTCAATATTCTATTGGTATCATCTAAAGTTACTTAAAAGTGAATCCATTGAATATCCTTTGGCTTGGGGATTTTTCTCTAGGGGCGGGAACGACACCAACAAGTAGAGTAGCATGTATCGCCGGACAGACCATGATTTCGTAATGGCAACGAGACAAGCACGAGCAGTTCACAACATTGCATTCATTTCTTTGCAGGGTCAAGTTTCAAAAGGAGAGTTGAGTAGAAAATACTTTGCAGGTCATGTCTGTAGTCTACTGCACTAGCACTAGCTACAATATGTTTTGCTTTGTTTGCTAGTTCGGGAAGGAGTACTACTTAATTACTTTGCCGGGTTCTTGTTGATGCCTCTGCACTCCTATACTGACGTTGTCCTCTACTACTGTGGCATGTGATCCATCACCTCGGGACATGGCCAATGCATAGCCCGAGGATGATGCCCCACATGCCATGTAGAATTGGATGTCAGGAGAAATAGGTTCCGATGGGGACGCGGGATCCTCTGCGGGAGGCGGGTGCTCGAAGTGAAAAAGTGTGGTCCAGTGTAAAAAGCTGACAAAATTGAAGTGGAGAGTAGAGATGCATGTGTACTAGTCTCTACTTTCTATTCCTTGATGAGGCACACTAGTGATAGCTTGCGTTGGGGAGAAAAATTAATGTAGCTGCCTCAAATTACTTTTCTTATGAGACATATGTATCCATATGCCACCACTGTTTTCATGCCCTCAATAGGAATGCAGCTTTGGCCTGTTTAGTGCTGTGTGGGACAGGGGAAGCTGATTGAATCTCTTCTATTTGATAAGGGAGGAGCCTCGGTATAAACCATATTCTTACATTCTAGTATAGTCCAAATGCATGGTCCTTTCAAATAAGATTGTGTTTTATTGCTCAAGTGAAAATTGCACTCTATTAAGGCAAGTCGATGAAAATGGACCTCACTAAATGTCCGCGGACATGTACAGCGGCTTGTTCTGACGGGTTCTATCTCAAGTAAAGAGTAGAGCTCAGTCCCATGTAAGAAATGCATGCATTTTGTGTACTCCATTGCTATCTGATGGAAAAAAAAAATCCTTGCATAATAAAATGATGTGTTCAACTAGTAACTTCTACTACACGTGGCCATAATTCTTTTTGTTATGGCTGACCTTTATGAGATGAAAAATATCCATTTTCTAACAAAATAATCTTTATATATTAAAATAGAAACAAGTCATCGACACCAAACCAATCTACTTACAAAGTGGATGGCAGACGAGACTTATCCTACCAAAATATTGGTATTCACGTGGCTGCAACATCCTTCTTCTGTGAATTTGCACGTTATAGAAGGGAGGGCGGTGCACGCACAATCCAGAAGGGCCCCTAATTAAATGCCCAAATCACGTATGACGCACCATCAGACCATAGGGATCACCTCCATGTCGTAGTCACGGTCGCCATCGCCCACTGCCCAACGACGGCCTCTTCCTGGTGCCGCTCCTTTGAGAAGGAGAGCATGCCACACTTCGACAGTCCCTTGTAGCCGTATTGGGAGCATGATGGGGCACGCGAAGGGCCGGGTCCGGGGAAGAAACCCTTGGCCTTTGCTTTTCTCAAATGCACGCAATCGTAAATTTATTAAAAAAGAAACAAGGAAATGGAACTAATGGCAGCCGGAAGTAACCTTACCAAATTATTGGTTTTCCCAATGGGCAGGGCATGCATTTGGATAAGTCCTCAAAAATTGGATCCGAGCCGAAGATTGCGAAATCCTTCATCAACAAATTGGTGTGCCCACGTTTTTGTAGGGCGGGTGTGTTAAGAATAAGACACGGCAGTGGTGGTGACCAGTGTGTGTGCGTGCTGGTTGTGCCAGACACCGTGGCGAGAGTGCCTGTGTGCGTGCGTTGTGTGCGTGTGTGCTGGTGCGTGAGGTTGTGCTCACGTACAGGTCCACAATGTAGGAGTAGCTCGGGTCAAGGGCAGTTGGCGATGGCTGCGATGTGTTTGTTATGATCCATTGCTATCCGGCCGTATTGAGCGCGTCAGGGCGCGTTGCGTTTTTTTTTAGAAAAGAGGGATGACCCTCGGCCTCTGCATCCGGGAGATACATACGGCCATTTTATTGATTATTCTCGAGGACCTTACAAAGTATTACAACAATAAGTCTGAATCCACCATCTTGGCAACACATGCCACTACCTAAAATGATGAAGGGGTGCTAGCTGGGCCACTACCCAAACCACTCACCTAAGCCTAACATCAAAAGCCGGAAACCGAAACATATTCGGAATCCCCAGCCGAGCCACATACCGGGTCTGGGGCACCATCCGGTCAGACGCACTCGTGTGTCGTCGCCACCATCTTCCGCACGTCCGTCTTCAGATCATATTGAGGCTTCTACCTTGTCTGGCCACTCAGCCATCGGCGTCACCATGACGCCAGACAGCAACCTCCTCCTGCGCGAGTCCATCTCCGCGCGCCGGGCGGCGAACCTCCACAGCTCCGTGCGCCGATCCTCGCCGCCATCAATGAGTGAGATGAAGTACCGCTCCACCACGGCATGGACATTAGTGCTAAGCGGAACGGCTCACAACCGCAAGTCATCGGGCGGCGAAGATCCATGGAGAAGGCCAAAGGGCATAGCCAAAGCGGTGGTCGAGGATTGGACCGAGACCACGGCAGCCGCCATCGAGAAGAACAGGCTACCTCACACCGTCCCACGCCACCAGCAGCTCCACCCCACACGAGCAATCCCGGAAGACGCCTTCAAGAAGGAGCACGGCACGGATGCCGCCATCGACCATGCAAGGGAGGCAGGTCTTCACCTGTGCTCGAGGAAAGGTGGGAGGAGAACCACACCAAAGCCTCCGGGAAGGACCACGGCGCCGAAGGCGTCGCCTTTGGTGGCGCGCGCGCCCGGCCGGGTTTCCCGGAATCACGCCCAACCACGGATCCGTCCGTCCTGACCCCAAGGCGGCGACCGAAGCCACCGGGCTGGAGCAGGCGCAGATCGGAGCAGATCATGGGCGGAACGGAGCTTCTCGAGGCGCAGGGCGACCCACGCGAGGCGCCGCCTGCCAAACGCCCGCCACCCCCGCCGACCGCCGCCGGGGAGGCAGCCCGCCAGCACCGCCGGCGCAGCCGCCCGACCCGCCGGCGCAGCCGCCGCGCAGCCACGCGGACACCTCCCATCGAGCCGCCGCCCGGGCGCCATGGCCCTCCGCGGCGAAGCCACGAGATCCCGCCGCCACCTTCATAGGTGTCGCGGCGGGCAGCGAGCACCTCAGGCGGCGGCGGAGGGAGGGGGAGGCGCGGAGGGGATTAGGGTTCGCCCCCGGGTCGCCTCAGGCGAGGCGACGCGAGGGGAGGTCGATTGTTAATGTCTCCCTTCAGGGCGCGTTGCGTGCGTGCGCCAAGGCAAGCGGATCACAACATTGTGCGCGTGCGTGTGCGTCGTGTGTGTGAGTGCGCCGGGGGTATAAAGAAACCCCGTGTACTGCTGCTTGCGTATCAGTTTCAGCTGGGAAAAAGGTTGTTTGGCAGCGAGGTGTACGTCGCCACAAAGTCTCCACAAAGTTTCTTTATAGCTCGTTCTACATGGAACCTTTTATCTTCAGCCCTTCAACATTGCTTTGAGATCCGTACTCTTCAACTAACTTGCAACAAGTAGATTTCTTTTTTTTATTTCTCTCAAATGAAAGAACATATGGACTTCAAACTTTCCAGATCAAACAAAATTTACAACTTCAATGTGTGAAATATTTTTCAGATTTTTTGGACCAACATAAATATACAAAATGTGAATTTTTTTGATTAAAAAAAATAATTTTTAGCATTTTAAATGCATGAAAAAATATGAAAGTTTTTTCCCACGTAGTAATTAGAATATTTTGTTGTCGTGCAAAGTGTGAAGTTTATACGTTGTTTCGTTTGAGAGAAACAAAAATGACACGTGCCTGCACGGATCTTGATGCCAAAATGGATGGCTAAGATAAGGGGTACCGTGTAACTCCAGCTACACAAAACCATACTTCAAAATCTCTGTCCGCTCACTTCTTCTTCTACCTCCGTTTCTAGAGAGCTAGCTAGGGTTAGTCCCAACAGGGTGCACACACAATCGAGGCAGATGATAAATCCTCAAATCACCTATTACGCATGTTGGCCTTATGAGTCGCCACCATGCAGCATTTAGGCCATAGCACCACTGACCACCCCTCTATTGCCGGCAACTGTCCCCGGACAAAGACCGCCACGCGGTGCTGCTTCTCCGAGAAAAAGACCCTGCCACACTTGGACAGCCGGAGGGGGAAGCGGCGGCAGAGCATTTTTCGCGTGGCGGCGGCCTAGGGCTGTGAAAAAACCTATGGCATTGGACGTCGTTTGGCTTGGTGATTCTTCTCCACGAACGGCCTCGCCGGACCGATTTTCACAGAGGCCCTGATGCCATCCTGGGAACGAGACAAGCAACAGCAGTTCATAGGTAGCACTGCACTCATTGCTTTGCAGGGTCAAGTTTGAAAAAGAAAGGTAAAATGCTTTGCACTAGCCACCCATGCCATGCCATGGCTTGCTGTTGAGATGTAGATACATATGTGTATTTCTTGTACAACAAGTCCTCCTCCTTCCATGTATAGTTGAGGACGTGGCTACCCTTTGTACTTATATATATGTGCATATTGCACCCAATCAATATATCGTGAGTTACATAATCTTTTACATGGTATCAGCCTTCCTACGATCCCTCTGCCCTAGCCGCGTCGCCGTCGCTTCCTAGCCGCCGTCGCTAGTCGCCCAGCTACGCCCACGTCGCTGAACCTCTCGCCGCCGCCGTAGCCACTCTCCCACCCCGCCCTCACGATCGCTCGCCCGCTACTCCCGTCGCTAGACTCGCTCGCCCGCCTCGTAGACTCGCCCGTCCCGTGTCCCAGCCCGCCTCGCAGTCTCGCTCGCCCGTCGCTGCCTTCGCTCGCTGCACCCACCTCTTCTACTAGCCACCGAAACCCTAGCCACTACAAACCCTAACTCACCCCGGCCGCATCCAACCCTAGTTGCCGCCATGTCGGGATCCAACCTCTCCGACCGGTCTGCTGCCTCCACTCCTCCGATCGTGAAGCCGCTGAATCCCTTCGACTCTTCCGCCGGCTCCTCCACCGCCACCGTTCCCAATCCTGCCTACATTCGCGATGTTCCCATTGAACGTCGCGTTCCGGTTATCCTCTCCCACAAAGAGGCAAATTTTTATGCTTGGAAGGCATACTTCAATCTCCTCTTTCGTGAGTATAACCTGCAGGACCACATCGATGGCACCGCCAACCTCTTCGTCCTGAACTGTGACGCCGACTGGCTAGCGATCGACGCCACCATCATCAGGTGGCTCTTCCTCACCGTGTCCAAGGACATCTTACACACCGTCGTTCGCGACAAGTATGATGCATGCACGGTGTGGAACAAGATCGTCGGCCACTTCACCGACAACAAGCTCCAATAGATCGTCTTCCTGCAGCAGGAGTTCTTCGGGTGTCATCAAAACGACTCCTCTGTCGACGACTTCTGCATGCGCCTCAAGACCCTCTCCGACGAGCTCAATGACATCGGCTTCAAGGTGGGCGACGAGTTGCTCCTCTCCACCATCACCGCCGGCCTTAATGAGGATCTCGGCAACGCCGCCTCCAACCTCACCCTCATGGCGAACCCTACCTACGAGCGGGCGGTGGCTTATCTTCGTCTCGAGGAACGCCGGTTGAAGCATCTTTGCTCCCGTGCCGTTCACACCGCCTTCGCCGTCGGCTACTCGCGCGGTGGCCCCGCGCCCTCAGGCGCGCCCCCGGCTTCCCAGCGCCGTACCAGGCGCCCCGACCACCGGCGCCTTCCGTGCCGCAAAGCGCCTCGGCGCCCCCTACCAGCAGCGGCCACCGGCTCTTCCTCAACAGCCGACGCAGCAGCAGCCCCACCAGCAGCGGCGCCAGAGGCGCCATGCGGCGGCAAAAAGGCCGACGCAGCAGCAACAGCCGCGCGCCGGGCCTGTCCAGCAGCAGCCGCCGCCGCCTTGGGGGGGCGGGGGGGGGGGGGGGTGGCCACAACCCCTGGACAGGGTTTGTGCACGCCTACACCATGCCCGTGCCCCGCCCCCTAGCTCCGAGCCTCCTCGGGCCCGGGCCCTCCGGCCATCAGGCGTTCTTTGCCGGTCCCCAACCCGGTCCGGTCGCTCCACCGGCCTACTACTCTCCTGCTCCAGTTGGCTATGGCAGGCCAACCGCCAACACAGGCGTGACCGGCTACTCAGGCTATCCTGCGCCGGTCTCTTATGATCCGGCCCTACTTGCTGCTCTTCATCAACAGCCTCCGGTCGGGGCTTATTCCGGTGGTGGCGATTGGTTTATGGACACCGGTGCATCTTCGCACATGGCCGCTTACCCGGGTAACCTCTCTTCTGCGTCTCCTATTCACACTTCTTCTCGTATCATTGTCGGTAATGGTGCTGGTCTTCCTATCACTCATATTGGTTCTACCAGTTTTCCCTCGAACTCTAGACCACTTTATCTCAATAATGTTCTTGTGTCTCCTAAACTTATTCAGAATTTAGTCTGTGTTCGTAAACTTTCTCAAGATAACTCTGTAACTGTGGAATTTGACAAAGTTGTTTTTTCTGTTAAGGACGCCCTCACCCGGATGGTTCTTCACCGCTGTGACAGTCCTGGCGATACATACTCCGTCCAGCCTCCATCATCCTCACATGCTGGACCAGTTGCTCTCTCCGCCGGCGTTGATCTTTGGCACGCCCGTCTTGGTCATCCTAGCTCCACCTCTCTTCATCAAATTATTAGGGATTTTTCTTTTACATGTAATAAAACGGATGCGCACTCTTGTCTCGCCTTCCCTTTAGTGCTTCATCCACAGTTGCATCGTTACCTTTTGAGTTAATCCATAGTGATGTCTGGACCTCTCCTGTTGCTAGTAACACTAGTTTTTTTTATATTATCTTGTTATTTTGGATGACTATTCTCACTTTGTGTGGACCTTCCCATTGCTTAAGAAGTCCGAAGTTGCTGCCACCCTTAAGGCCTTCTACTCTTACGTGTCTACGCAATTTGGTCGTCCCATCCGAGCTTTGCAAACTGACAACGGGAAAGAATTCGACAACACCACCATCCGCAATCTTCTCTCCACCCATGGCACTATTTTTCGTCTCACATGTCCATACACTTCACAACAGAACGGTCGGGCTGAACGCATTCTCCGCACTCTTAACGATTGCGTATGTACCCTCCTCTTCCATGCATACATGCCACCTCGCTTCTGGCCCGACGCTCTTGCTACCGCCACCCTCCTCATCAACCTTCGTCCATGTCGCACCCGGTGGAACTTTACACCTCACCACCTCCTCTTTGGGTCTCCTCCCTCATACGACGGTCTTCGTATCTTTGGTTGTCTATGTTATCCTAGTACCACCGCCACTTCTCCTCATAAACTTGCTCCTCGTTCCCTTCCGTGTGTCTTCCTTGGTTACTCGGCTAACACCAAGGGCTATAGATGTTATGATCCGGTTTCCCACCGTGTCATCACATCTCGACATGTTTATTTCAACGAGTTGTGTTTTCCGTTTAAACATGAACAGCAGGCGGCTTCTTCATCGGTGCCCGGCCCCTCTCTGGCCGACCCTGTCCGCCCCGTCTTCGACCCACGGCGTGGCGCCCCGACGGCCTTGGCGCCCGGACCTGTGGCGCTCTGGCCCCTGCCGCTGCTTCACGGGCCCGCTTGACCTCGAGCCGCCTCACCGGCCTTCGGGCCGGCCTCCGAGCCGGCAACCGAGCCGGCCTCTTCGGGTGCTTCGACACCGGGCTTGGCACCGGCCTCCGAGCCGGCCTCCCCGGTGCTTTCTTCGCCAAGTTCAGCCCCGGTCTCGCCGGGCTCGCCTGCCTCTTCACAGCCCGGCATGTCGCCGGCTTCTTTGTAGCCGGGCTTGGCGCCAGCACTGGTGGTTGCTGTGATGCCACCACCCGCTAGCCCGGTCACTCGGTCTCGCCTGGGTGTCCATCGGCCGAGCACTCGCTATCCTCCGGATGAGTACACATGTGTGGCTTCGAAGTCTTCGTCATCACCATCACCCCTGACGACTTCCGCCCATTCCGCGCTTCGCGACCCCATGTGGTTCGCCGCGATGAAGGAGGAATTTGACGCATTGCAACGCAATCACACTTGGCAGCTCGTTCCCCGTCCTCCTCGGGCCAACATCATTACCGGGAAGTGGGTGTTAAAGCACAAGTTTCATCCGGATGGTACTCTTGGCCGACACAAGGCTCGTTGGGTCGTTCAAGGTTTTCGTCAACGAGCAGGTGTTGACTTCACCGACACTTTCGCCCCGGTTGTCAAACCCGGGACAATTTGGACCGTTCTTCAGCTAGCGGTTTCTCGCTCCTGGCCTGTGCACCAGATGGATGTTTCGAATGCCTTTCTTCATGGTCATCTTGAGGAACAGGTGTTCTGTCAGCAGCCGACTGGGTTCGTTGATGAGTCTTCTCCGGATCATGTGTGTTTGCTCGCTCGGTCCTTGTACGGGCTCAAGCAAGCTCCTCGCGCGTGGTACCAGCGCATCGCAGCGTTTCTTACTCAGCTTGGCTTCCGCTCCGATGCTTCACTGTTTGTCTACCACCAGGGTGATGCTACTGCTTTCCTGCTGCTCTATGTCGATGACATCATCTTACCAGCATGCTCGACTGCCCTTCTTCGGCAGCTCATTGATCGTCTCCGTGCTGAGTTTGCCATTAAGGACTTAGGTCCTCTGCACTATTTCCTCGGGATCGAGGTTATTCGTCGAGCAGATGGCTTCTTTCTTCATCAGCAGAAGTATGCTCATGAGTTTCTGGACCGTGCGGGATGCTTAACTGCAAACCGGCTACCACACCTGTCGTCTGAAGGCCAAACTTTCTGCCACAGATGGTTCTCCTGCTTCAGATGCTCCGTTCTACAGGTCGATTGTTGGTGCTCTTCAGTACCTCACTCTTACTCGCCTGGAACTCCAGTACGCTGTGCAGCAGGTGTGCCTCCATATGCATGCTCCTCGTGATGCTCACTGGACCGCGGTCAAGCGCATTCTGCGCTATATCCGTGGCACCTTGGACCTTGGGTTGTCACTTCAGGCTTCGTCCTCTCTGGATCTGACGGCTTATTCTGACGCCGATTGGGCCGGCTGCCCTGACACGCGCCGCTCGACCTCTGGTTATTGTGTCTACCTTGGACCATCACTCATCTCCTGGTCGTCCAAGCGGCAGCCCGTTGTCTCCCGCTCCAGTGATGAAGCAGAGTACCGCGCCGTTGCCAACGTCGTCGCTGAGTGTTCCTGGCTTCGTCAGCTTCTGCATGAGCTCTTGTCTCCGATTGACAAGGCCACGATTGTCTACTGTGACAATGTTTCTGCGGTCTACCTCTCCGTCAACCCGGTTCATCATCGACGCACCAAGCACATTGAGATTGATATCCACTTTGTTGGGGAACATGTAGCTCTTGGTCATGTACGCGTGCTACATGTCCCTACGTCCCAACAATTTGCTGACATCATGACCAAGGGCCTGTCTACCGCGTCTTTTGAAGAGTTCCGATCCAGTCTTTCCGTCCACCATGGTGCCGCTTCGACTGCGGGGGATGTTGAGATGTAAATACATATGTGTATTTCTTGTACAACAAGCCCTCCTCCTTCCATGTATAGTTGTGGACGTGGCTATCCTTTATACTTATATATATGTGCATATTGCACCCGATCAATATATCATGAGTTGCATAATCTTCTACCCTTGCCGTTTCCATGTAAAAGTAAAGTGTGCTCTGCCGCGTATCGCTCCGCCCGAACAAACCAGCCAACCCAACCCAGTTCGGGAAGGGGAAGGGAAGGGTTCTCTGGCTGACGCTGGATCAGACTCAGTTCCCGTCCTCTACTCTTGTCCTGTGGACTCTGCTCCATCCATTAAAATTCGAAAGCAAGCAGAGGCAGCTTTGCCCTGTGGAGTGGTGCGTGGCGTGCATTTGCCATCTTTTCTAACAACGTCTGCACAAGATATTCTTCTTCACACTCACTAACTAATGCCTGCTCTCTTTCCGTTTCCGTTACATGCAGATGGCATGTCTGCAATTTTCTCTTCATAGTTAGCATCAAATCTGGTGTGTGCTTGTTTTTTTTTTCCTTCTGAGCAACCTGGGCTTGATAGTTCTAAAGGGACTTTCAAGACAGAAATGGCATGCTCCAAAAGTTCGCCTTGACTGTCCAACTAAATCCTGGTGTGTTATATCTTTACTAGCACACATGCCCGTGCGTTGCAACGGGAGAGATATTTTTTTGCGAGAAGCATCGGGAAAGATAATTGATGTGTCCATCAAAACGGTTTTCAGGGCGGTGGGGCGAGAGAGCGAGGAGCTGCGGTGTTCTCGCGGGTCATGTTTGGCCTGCGAGATCTGGATAGTGGTGGGGTTGGTCCGACTGGCGGCCACCACCCAACTCGTGCCTATTTTCTCTAGGTCCGCCTCCGTGTCGAGGTTGTGGTTGCCTCCTCACTTTGTGGTTGCACGGCGACCTTCGAGGCATAGTTGCTTCGACCACTCTCTCCTATGATTGCGTAGCCAGATGGATTACTAATTGCAGCGAATCTCGTTTCATTGGCATAATCATCGCATAACGAGGTAGTCCTTGCTTTACCATGGTGTATTCTCTTAATGATTTTGGCACTCACTTGCCCATATATTTTTAATCAGAGCCAAACCAGCATATTCTTTTTTATTGGCTTGTGCCCATAATTACTTTTAATTATAGTCAAGAAACATATTCTCTTTTATGGTCAAATAGCACGTGGAACATACAATAGTTCGCATCTGGGCTAGGCCACTGGCAGGCACCAAAACGACCTATGTTTGTAAGGTGTGAATAAAAATCCCAAAAAAAAAGGAGTTGAAGGATCAAACTCATGACCTCAAAAATTCGGACACGTGTTGCTAGCCACTCGAGTAAACAGTTCCTGCTAACCAATGGTCAACGTGAATGTTTAAGAACATACTACAACATCACATTCAGAACATTTTTGATTTTCCTGATCTTTTTTGAACTTTCAAAAATAAAGTAATACTTATGAATTACCGATATTCTTTGAAACATGAGCAAATTTTGAATACCGCTTTTATCAAAAAATATATGATTTTATATGATAATTTCAATGATTTTTGAAAAAAGACAAACAAACTTGAACGGGAAGGTTTTTTGAAATTCAGATTTTTTTTCCCGAAAAACTGATCCTATTATAGAAAACGAAGAATTTTTTAATTTGTGAACAATCTTTTTATACAGAAACATGTTTTGAACATTCAATTTTTTTAAAAAAATATGTTTTTTAACATGAACATTATTTTTGC
Organism: Aegilops longissima; assembly: GCA_021605205.1. NCBI lineage: Eukaryota > Viridiplantae > Streptophyta > Magnoliopsida > Poales > Poaceae > Aegilops > Aegilops longissima. The sequence continues at coordinate 10,616,340 of CM038678.1, read as the reverse complement.
AATTTTGAAAGTATCATAAAAATAGGAATATATTTCTAATTTGTATCATTTTTTAAAATGCAATTTTTCTTTCAAATCTTGAACAATTTTGGATAACTGAACTCAGTGGGAGCTTCTCACAGTGTATTCGGAGCTCAGAATTGTTTTGGAAAACTCAAACATTTTTCTTGACAAAATGCGAAAATTTTCTGAATTTTGGACAAATTATGGAACGAGAAGAAAATTTAAAAGTTCCCCACATTTTTCAACATCAGACCAAAATTTTAAAATGGTTAAGATTTTATGAAAATTTGAATAAAAATGGAAATTCTCGACAAATTGAAATTTTGAAAAATAAAATTAACTTGGAATGAAAAAAGAAAAGAGAAAGGAAAAGAAAGAGTAAAATAGAAATAGAACACATTGAACAACAAGAACAGGCCGACCCAATCTTGGGCGCACCATATTAAACTCTGACTATTTGCCGCACGGTGTGCCAAAAAACGAATTTGTATCATTTTTGAAAATGCAATTTTTTCTTTCAAATCTTGAACAATTTTGGATAACTCAACTCGATGGGAGCTTCTCACAGTGTATTCGGAGCTCAAAATTGTTTTGGAAAACTCAAACATTTTTTTGACAAAATGCAAAAAAATTCTGAATTGTGGACAAATTATGGAAGGAGAAGAAAAATTAAAAGATCCCACATTTTTTAACATCGGACCAAAATTTTAAAATTCTGGAGATTTTATGAAAATTTGAATAAAAACAGTGAACGGATGAAAAAATTGGAGAAACGCACCTTGCTTGCCCGTGCTTTGCAACGTGAGATAAAATAGTATAAATTGAAAGCCAGTGAGAATTATATGCGCAAGCAAAACCCTGTGTGCACATGAAAAAGGAACATTTAGCTTCTCGGTTTCGCCGCGCATGAAGGAATCAATCCGTTATTTTTCCATTTATTGATCGAAGGCATTTAAGATTTTTTTACGTCACCGTATGGCAGAGAAGGCCCATGAGTTATTTAATCTATTTTACTTTCAATCCTTTCAATGACGGGATTTTAAAGTATGTAGTTTCTGAATATTCTAGGAAACATGAACAACTTTAAAAATCCTGAGCAGTTTTTTTGAAAATTGTGTACAGTTTTGAAAAAATATATATGAAGGGAACATCTTATAAAATTCACAATAATTTTTGAAAACACAATTTTTTAAAAACATGAAATTATTTGAATTTGTGAACATTTTTTCAAAACAGGAACATGTATTAAATTCATAATATTTTTAGAAAATGTGTATCTTTTATACACGAACATTATATTTAATTGTGAAAATTTCACTAAAACATGAATATTTTTTGAATGGAGGCATTTTTGAAATGCCATTTTATTTTTGGAAATTCAAACAATTTCTAAAAAAATGAAAGAATGGGAAACTTTTTGCAAGTTTTGAACATTTTTCAAAATAGCTACAAAATTTTGGAATTCTTAACATTTTCAGAAATTTGGTTTCTGTAATTCTGAACATTTACTGAGAATTTTCAATTTAGGAAATAAATTCTAAAAGAAAATTAAAACTGGAAGGGAAAAAGATATAGGGAAAGGTTAGTAAAAGTAGTAGTACAACACATAAATAAAGATAAATAAAAATGGGCCAGCCCATTATAGGTTGTCCTGTGAGAAATTTGGACTATTTGTCGCCTAGCGTGAAAAATAGAATTTTCCCCGCTGCGTGGGCAAAAAAAATAAGGGGCTTGCTTCGCTGGGCCACAGTGCGCGGACCACATACGAAAATTCTTTTTCTAGCAGTCTAACGCATAAGAATTTAGTACCACCTCGGATAAAAAAATTTTATTTTTAATGGTGAACGGATGAAAAACTTGGCGAAACGCACCTTCCTTTATTAGTAGGTATAGATTTCTGAACCATATCTAACAACGCCCCTGTCCTGAATATCATCAGCTATACGTTTTTATTGCCCTGAACTATTTGGAAATTATGAGAAGATTCCAAACAATGTCTCCAGAATATAAATATGCTTGCACAACATTACTATGAGAGGATATGCTCAGGGTTGGAACTTCAAGCAAGTACCGTCGCAAAAATAAATAAATTAGGTAGCACTAACTGATGTTGTTCAACCTTCATGGTTGTAAATTCCTCCGTGAACACAACTAATATATATGGTTCCAACCTCCACATAAAAAACATAGTTTTCACAAATTTCACGATGCAGTTGCTCACAAATTTCAACCTGTTTCTGGTTTGCTGGTTGGTTTACATGATGATGCAGACTTACATCTCAGCTTGCAGCCAGAGCCAGATGTTGTTTTGTCAACTCCCAAAGAACATCATTCTTCAAGTACTACTGTGTTGTTCAGCCTTCACAGTTGCAAATTCATCTCTGAACAGAACTAAAATATAGCTTCAGGTTTCATGTATGAAAAGTCCAAAACACACCCAAAAAAAAATCCAATTTAACAGTGTGGTTGCTTTCACAAATTTCAATCTATTGCTGGTAGAGTGGTAGTTTTCTCAAGTATCAAATAACAGCAGACGTGTACCTTTTACAAGTGCATCAAAATGTGCATGACAATCAAAACAAGTTCAAAGTCTTTTAGATATTTAACTGGAAGCAGCAACTTGTGAGACATTATACCGCAGAAATGCACATGCATTGAGAGTATGGCAGTCAACAGTCGGCCACAAGCGATCTAGATGGATTTGGTGCAATGGGAATATAATTTTTACATATATGGGGCAGCATGAGCTCCGACCACACTACAAATGCAACGATGGTGGTTCCGTAAACATGCATGCATGAGACAATCTAGAGCAACAACAGTTTGAAAGTTTCATGGGGAATCATATTCTGTCAACTACCTTAGTTCACAGAGTCGGCAGAGGCGGTCTTCGCAGATTCTGCATTGTCAGGAGAGGCAATTAATTCTTATAGAGGGCGCGGAACCTCTTGTGATGGGCTGCCAGCTCTTCCACAGGCCCTTTGCGACGTTCACGCTTCAGGTGAAACCTATGACTTCTCCCAGTATGGTACTCCTTCCTATGATGTTTCACCTTCCCTCTCACCAGTTCTTCATCGCCACCTTCAGAGGTCAGAGCCTCGGCTGGCAGCTCTTCCACAGGCCCGTTACAACAATCGAGCTTCTCTTCAAACCAATGACTTGTCTTTCAAAAACTGTTTCATACCTTTACAAAATTCATCGCATTTAAAACAAAGTTATACACTGTATAAAATTGTTCGCGTAAGTTAAAAAAAAGTTGCGATGAAAACCGGAATTCCTTATTTGACACTGTCTAAATATTGCCCTTCCTATTTGACACTGGAAAACTGTTTTCTCCTATCTAACATCGGATCTAAATTTCATTCTCAATATAACACTACCGTCAATTTTTCCATCTAAAATAGTTAAATGACACATTAAAGTACACTTATTTTAGAAGTGTGCCAGATAGGGAAGAAAGCGTCAAACAGGGAAGCAAATATTTTGGTAGTGTCTAATAAATAATTCTCTCACGAAACAAACCACACCCCACTCCCCATGTGTTGCTCATTCCTCTAGATCTTGGCACCACCTAAATGGCTGGCCGTCGCAGCTAAAACGCACATCTCCTTACCCAGATCGATGCCTTTTAGGAGGGCAATGGACTAGCTCACCCACGTGCAAAATGCCTTTGTCTCCAGATCCACACCAATGAGGAGGTTGCCATAATGGCTAGCCACCGCAACAACATGAGCTCCTTTCACAGCTCCACGCCAGCGAGGAGGGTAACAGACTCGCCCACCCATGTGTCATGTGCCTCTGTCCTCAGATCCACGCTAGTGAGGAGGATGTCGGAACAACCCGCTGTCGCAGCACCTCGCCAGAGGCAACTACCTCCCTATAGGACGACGATGATATGCTCAGGGCGATCCTCCTCTACCACCCCTGGACCTATACTTACTCTCCTGCTCCTCTACTATATGCAAGCGCTGGTCCGGCCACCTCATCGACCCCCAATTCCACCTCCGTTTCTAAGCAAACCACCGCAAAGTCACACCTCCTCGGCATGTTTTAGAATAGCATCAAGTATGGCTCTTCGTGCCCATTCTGGCCCTTGTTCCCGACCACATCCCTCCAGAGTGCTTCTCCCTTGAACGCCCATAGGATTGCCTATGTGCTCGACTGCCTCCGCGGTCGCGTTCTCGTCGAAGATGTGGACCTGAAAACCTAATTGTGCGACCCCATAACAAATGAGAAGTGTCGCATGGCTCTTCGTGCAAGTTTCAAGACGAGCCTCATTGGAGCGGTGCTCTATACAACCGGCTACAAGGTACACTCCAACCCCTTCAAGGTGGGATTGGTGTCCCAGAAATGGAGTGGATAATCAACTCCTCGCCTATGTTTACTTCTCGGAGATTGACACATGGCGCAATCAAATCACAACTCATGCTCCAGAAAATACTTATATGGGTTCCCTACTTATTTTGGTGGTTGTCCTAGCACTCTTGTTGGCACTATCCTTTAGTAGTCGTTTATGATTGGGGAAGGCGCCATATTTGAGTTTGATTTGAACAACCTATGTTTTAAAAATTTAAATATACATATTTCCAAATTACATTACATTTTTTTTAACTTTTCGTCGCACATTTACAAAATGTAAATGCAGTGCAAAACAATATTGACGTTACTCATATAATATTTTAATAGCTTAAAAAGTACCCGTGACATTTGAGAAATGTTCACCTGTATCAACGAAATGTCTGTTACATTAAAAAAATACACAATGTAAAAACATGTTCTTTTAATCTTTTTTAAAGTATTTCATACCATTAAAAAGTTCCTCACATTTAGAAAAAAGGTTTTATAACATATAAAATTGTTCACCTAAGTTAAAAAATGTGCGAAGAAAACCGAAATACCTTATTTGACACTGCTTAAGTATTACCCTTCCTATTTGACACCGGAAAATTGTTTTCTCGTATGGAACACATGATCTAAATTTCATTCTCAATATAACACTAACGTCAATTTTTTCAGCTAACAAAGTTAAATGATACATTACAGTACACTTATTTTGGCAGTGTGTCAGATAGGGAAGAAAGCGTCAAATAGGAAAGCAAATATTTTGATAGTGTCCAATAAGTAATTCTCCTACGAAACAACCCCACCCCTACCCCCCTTGTTCCTCATTCCTCCAGATCTTGGCGCCAATGGAATGGCTGGCCGCCGCTGCTAAAACGCACATCTCCTTACCCAGACCCATGCCATTTAGGAGGGCAATGGACTAGCCCACCCACATGCCACATGCATATGTCCCTAGATCCATGCCAATGAGGAGGTTTTCAGAATGGTTAGCCGCTGCAAAACCGTGAGCCTCCTTTCACATAACCAAGCCACCGAGGAGGATGACGGACTCGCCCACCCACATGTCATGTGCCTCTGTCCCCAGATCCAAGATAGTGAAGAGGATATCGGAACAACCCCTCGTCGTAGCACCTCACCAAAGGCACTTACCACCTTACAGGACGATGATGATATGCTCAGGGAGATCCTCCTCATTCACCCCTTGGAACTATACTCACTCTCCCACTTCTCTACCATATACAAGCGCTGGTGAGTGAAGGAAATATGCCCTAGAGGCAATAATAAAGTTATTATTTATTTCCTTATATCATGATAAATGTTTATTATTCATGCTAGAATTGTATTAACCGGAAACATAATACATGTGTGAATACATAGACAAACAGATAGTCACTAGTATGCCTCTACTGGACTAGCTCATTAATCGAAGATGGTTATGTTTCCTAACCATAGACATGTGTTGTCATTTGATTAATGGGATCACATCATTAGGAGAATGATGTGATTGACATGACCCATTTCATTAGCTTAGCACTTGATCGTTTAGTATGTTGCTTATGCTATCTTCATGACTTATACAAAGTTCCTGCAACTATGAGATTATGCAACTCCGTTTACGGAGGAACACTTTGTGTGCTACCAAACGTCTAACGTAACTGGGTGATTATAAAGGTACTCTACAAGTGTCTCCGAAAGTATATGTTGAGTTGGCATGAATCAAGATTAGGATTTGTCACTCCGATTGTCGGAGAGGTATCTCTAGGCCTTCTCGGTAATACACATCACATAAGCCTTGCAAGCATTACAACTAATGAGTTAGTTGTGAGATGATGTATTACGGAACGAGTAAAGAGACTTTCCGATAACGAGATTAAACTAGGTATTGGATACCGACGATCGAATCTCGGGTAAGTAACATACCGATGACAAAGGGAACAACGTATGTTGTTATGCGGTTTGACCGATAAAGATCTTCGTAGAATATGTAGGAACCAATATGGGCATCCAGGTTCCGCTATTGGTTATTGACCGAGAATGGTTCTAGGTCATGTCTACATGGTTCTCGAACCGTAGGGTCCGCACGCTTAAGGTTTCAATAGCGGTTATATTATGAGTTTATGTATTTTGATGTACCAAGGAGTTCGAGTCCCGGATGTGATCACGGACATGACGAGGAGTCTCGAAATGGTCGAGACATAAAGATTGATATATTGGATGGTTATATTCGGACACGGAAAGGTTCGGAAGTTTCGGAGAAAACCGGAGTGCCGGAGGGGTTACGGAACCCCGGGAAGTTATGGGCCTTATTGGGCCAAGAGGGAGAGAGGGCTGCACCAGGAGGTGGCGCCCCTCCATGGGGAGTCGAATTGGACTAGGAGGCGCCCCCTTCCCTCCCTCTCTCTCTTTCCTTCCCCTTCCCTCTTCCTAGTAGGACTAGGAAAGGGAGTCCTACTCCTACTAGGAGGAGGACTCCCCCCCTTAGTGCGCCCCAAGGGCTGGCCGCCCTCCCCTTGCTCCTTTATATACGGGGAAGGGGGCACCCTAGAACACACAAGTTGATCTTCGTGATCGTTCCTTAGCCGTGTCGGTGCCCCCTCCACCATATTCCACCTCGGTCATATTGTTGCGGTGCTTAGGCGAAGCCCTGCGACGGTAGAACATCAAGATCGTCACCACGCCGTCGTCTTGTGGAACTCCTCCCGACGCTTTGCTGGATCGGGCCCGGGATCGTCATCGAGCTGAGCGTGTGCTAAGAACTCGGAGGTGCGAAGTAACGGTGCTTGGATCGGTCGGATCGTGAAGGCGTCGACTACATCAACAGCGTTGATATAACGCTTCGCTTTCGGTCTCGAGGGTGCGTGGGCGGACACTCTCCCCTCTCGTTGCTATGCCATCACCATGGTCTTGCGTGATCGTAGGAAATTTTTGAAATTACTCGTTACCCAACAGTGGCATCCGAGCCTGGTTTTATGCGTTGATGTCATATGCACGAGTAGAACACAAGTGAGTTGTGGGCGATACAAGTCATACTACCTACCAGCATGTCATACTTTGGTTCAGCGGTATTGTGAGATGAAGCGGCCGGACCGACATTACGCGTGCGCTTCGCGAGACTGGTTTCACCGCTGTGAGCACTCGTTGCTTAAAGGTGACTGGCGGGTGTCTGTCTCTCTCACTTTAGTTGAACCGAGTGTGGCTCGCCCGGTCCTTGAGAAGGTTAAAGCGGAGTCTATTTGACGAAGTATCGTTGTGGTTTTGATGCGTAGGTAAGAACGGTTCTTGCTCAGCCCGTAGCAGCCACGTAAAACTTGCAACAACAAAGTAGAGGACGTCTAACTTGTTTTTGCAGGGCATGATGTGATGTGATATGGTCAAGGCGTGATGCTATATTTTATTGTATGAGATGATCATGTTTTGTAACCGAGTTATCGGCAACTGGCAGGAGCCATATGGTTGTCGCTTTATTGTATGAAATGCAAACGCCATGTAATTGCTTTACTTTATCACTAAGCGGTAGCGATAGTCGTAGAAGCAATAGTTGGCGAGGCGACAACGATGCTACGATGGAGATCAAGGTGTCGCGCCGGTGGCGATGGTGATCATGACGATGCTTGAGAGATGGAGATCACAAGCACAAGATGATGATGGCCATATCATATCACTTATATTGATTGCATGTGATGTTTATCCTTTATGCATCTTATCTTGCTTTGATTGACGGTAGCATTATAAGATGATCTCTCACTAAAATTATCAAGTAGTGTTCTCCTGAGTATGCACCGTTGCCAAAGTTAAATGCGTGCGAGACACCACGTGATGATCGGGTGTGATAAGCTCTCGTCCATCTACAGCGGGTGTAAGCCAGTTTTGCACACGCAGAATACTCAGGTTATACTTGGCGAGCCTAGCATATGCAGATATGGCCTCGGAACACGGAGACCGAAAGGTCGGCGTGAATCATATAGTAGATATGATCAACATAAGATGTTCACCATTGAAAACTACTCCATCTCACGTGATGATCGGTTATGGTTTAGTTGATTTGGATCACGTGATCACTTAGATGACTAGAGAGATGTCTGTCTAAGTGGGAGTTCTTAAGTAATATGATTAATTGAACTTAAATTTATCATGAACTTAGTACCGATAGTATTTTGCTTGTCTATGTTTACTGTAGATAGATGGCTCGTCTTTGTTGTTCCGTTGAATTTTAATGCGTTCCTTGAGAAAGCAAAGTTGAAAGATGATGGTAGCAATTACACGGACTGGGTCCGTAACCTGAGGATTATCCTCATTGCTGCACGAAGAGTTACGTCTGGATGCACCGCTAGGTGCCAGACTCTGCTGCTGATGCAACCGACGGCGTTAAGAACGTCTGGCGAGCAAAGCTGATGACTACTCTATAGTTCAGTGTGCCATGATTTACGGCTTAGAACCGGGTCTTCAACGACGTTTTGAGCGTCATGGAGCATATGAGATGTTCCAGGAGTTGAAGTTGATATTTCAACAGAATGCCCGGATTGAGAGATATGAAGTCTCCAATAAGTTCTATAGCTGCAAGATGGAGGAGAATAGTTACGTCGGTGAGCACATACTCAAAATGTCCGGGTATTACAATCACTTGAATCAACTGGGAGTTAATCTTCCGATGATTGTGTCATTGACAGAATTCTTCAATCACTGCCACCAAGCTACAAAGGCTTCGTGATGAACTATAATATGCAAGGGTTAGTAAAGACTATGCAGAGCTCTTACGCAATGCTAAAAGCTGCGGAGGTAGAAATCAAGAAGGAGCATCAAGTGTTGATGGTCAATAAGACCACTAGTTTCAAGAAGAAAGGCAAAGGGAAGAAGAAGGGGAACTTCAAAAAGAACAGCAAACAAGTTGCTGATCAGGAGAAGAAACCCAAGTCTGGACCTAAACTTGAAACTGAGTGCTTCTACTGCAAGCAGACTGGTCACTGGAAGCGGAACTGCCCCAAGTATTTGGCGGATAAGAAGGATGGCAAGGTGAACAAAGGTATATGTGATATACATGTTATTGATGTGTACCTTACTAGAGCTCGCAGTAGTACCTGGGTATTTGATACTGGTTCTGTTGCTAATATTTGCAACTCGAAACATGGACTACGGATTAAGCGAACACTGGCAAAGGACGAGGTGACGATGCGCGTGGGAAATGGTTCCAAAGTCGATGTGATCGCAGTCAGCACGCTACCTCTACATCTACCTTGGGATTAGTTTTAGACCTAAATAATTGTTATTTGGTGCCAGCGTTGAGCATGAACATTATATCTGGATCTTGTTTGATGCGAGGCGGTTATTCATTTAAATCAGAGAATAATGGTTGTTCTATTTATATGAATAATATCTTTTATGGTCATGCACCCTTGAAGAGTGGTCTATTTTAATGAATCTCGATAGTAGTGATACACATATTCATAATGTTGAAACCAAAAGATGCAGAGTTGATAATGATAGTGCAACTTATTTGTGGCACTTGCCGTTTAGGTCATATCGGTATAAAGCGCATGAAGAAACTCCATCTTGATGGACTTTTGGAGTCACTTGATTATGAATCACTTGGCACTTATGAACCGTGCCTCATGGGCAAGATGACTAAAACCCGTTCTCGGTACTATGGAGAGAGCAACAGATTTGTTGGAAATCATACATACAGATGTATGTGGTCCGATGAATGTTGAAGCTCGTGGCGGATATCGTTATTTTCTCACCTTCACAGATGACTTAAGCAGATATGGGTATATCTACTTAATGAAACATAAGTCTGAAACATTTGAAAAGTTCAAAGAATTTCAGAGTGAAGTTGAAAATCATCGTAATAAGAAAATAAAGTTTCTACGATCTGATCGTGGAGGCGAATATTTGAGTTCTGAGTTTGGTCTACATTTGAAACAATGCGGAATAGTTTCGCAACTCACGCCACCGGAACACCACAGCGCAATGGTGTGTCGAGCGTCGTGTCGCACTTTACTGGATATGGTGCGATCTATGATGTCTCTTACAAATTTACCGCTATCATTTTGGGGATATGCTCTTGAGACGGCCGCATTCACGTTAAATAGGACACCGTCAAAATCCGTTGAGACGACGCCTTATGAACTATGGTTTAGCAAGAAACCAAAGTTGTCGTTTCTGAAAGTTTGGGGTTGCGATGCTTATGTGAAGAAACTTCAACCTGATAAGCTTGAACCCAAATCGGAAAAATGTGTCTTCATAGGATACCCAAAGGAGACAATTGGGTACACCTTCTATCACAGATCCAAAGGCAAGACATTCGTTGCTAAAAATGGATCCTTTCTAGAGAAGGAGTTTCTCTCGAAAGAAGTGAGTGGGAGGAAAGTGGAACTTGATGAGGTAATAGTACCAGCTCCCTTATTGGAAAGTAGTTAAATCACGAAATCAGTTTCTGTAACACCTACACCAGTTAGTGAGGAAGATAATGATGAAGATCATGAAACTTCAGATCAAGTTGTCACTGAACTTCGTAGATCAACCAGAACAAAATCCGCACCAGAGTGGTACGGTAATCCTATTCTGGAAATCATGCTACTAGATCATGGTGAACCTACGAACTATGAAGAAGCGATGGTGAGCCCAGATTCCACAAAATGGCTTGAAGCCATGAAATCTGAGATGGGATCCATGTATGAGAACAAAGTATGGACTTTGGTAGACTTGCCCGATGATCGGCAAGCTATTGAGAATAAATGGATTTTTAAGAAGAAGACTGCGCTGATGGTAATGTAACTCGTCTATAAAGCACGACTTGTTGCAAAAGGTTTTCGACAAGTTCAAAGGGTTGACTACGATGAGACTTTCTCACCCGTGGCGATGCTTAAATCCGTCCGAATCATGTTAGCAATTGCCGCATTTTATGATTATGAAATTTGGCAAATGGATGTAAAACTGCATTCTTGAATGGATTTCTAGAAGAAGAGTTGTATATGATGCAACCAGAAGGTTTTGTTGATCCAAAGGGTGCTAACAAAGTGTGCAAGCTCAACGATCAATTTATGGTCTGTGCAAGCCTCTCGGAGTTGGAATAAGCGCTTTGATAGTGTGATCAAAGCATATGGTTTTATACAGACTTTTGGAGAAGCCTGTATTTACAAGAAAGTGAGTGGGAGCTCTGTAGCATTTCTGATATTATATGTGGACGACATATTGTTGATTGGAAATGATATAGAATTTCTGGATAGCATAAAAGGATACTTGAATAAAAGTTTTTCAATGAAAGACCTCGGTGAAGCTGCTTACATATTGGGCATCAAGATCTATAGAGATAGATCAAGACGCTTAATAGGACTTTCACAAAGCACATACCTTGATAAAGTTTTGAAGAAGTTCAAAATGGATCAGGCAAAGAAAGGTTTTTTACCTGTAGTACAAGGTGTAAGATTGAGTCAGACTCAATGCCCGACCACAGCAGAAGATAGAGAGAAAATGAAAAATGTTCCCTATGCTTCAGCCATAGGCTCTATCATGTATGCAATGCTGTGTACCAGACCTGACGTATGCTTAGCTGTAAGCTTGGCAGGAAGGTACCAAAGTAATCCAGGAGTGGATCACTGGACAGCGGTCAAGAACATCCTGAAATACCTGAAAAGGACTAAGGATATGTTTCTCGTATATGGAGGTGACAAAGAGCTAGTCGTAAATGGTTACGTCGATGCAAGCTTTGACACTGATCCGGACGATTCTAAATCGCAAACCGGATCGTATTTTTATTAAGCGGTGGAGCTGTCGGTTGGTGCAGTTCTAAACAAAGCGTCGTGGCGGGATCTACATGTGAAGCGGAGTACATAGCTGCTTGGAAGCAGCAAATGAAGGAGTCTGGATGAAAGAGTTCATTTCGATCTAGGTGTCATACCTAGTGCATCGGGACCAATGAAGATCTTCTGTGACAATACTGGTGCAATTGCCTTGGCAAAGGAATCCAGATTTCACAAGAGGACCAAGCATATCAAAAGACGCTTCAATTCCATTCGGGACCAAGTCCAAGTGGGAGACATAGAGATTTGCAAAATACATACGGATCTGAATGTTGCAGACCGTTGACTAAGCCTCTTCCACGAGCAAAACATGATCAGCACCAAGACTCCATGGGTGTTAGAATCATTCTTGTGTAATCTAGATTATTGACTCTAGTGCAAGTGGGAGACTGAAGGAAATATGCCCTAGAGGCAATAATAAAGTTATTATTTATTTCCTTATATCATGATAAATGTTTATTATTCATGCTAGAATTGTATTAACCGGAAACATAATACATGTGTGAATACATAGACAAGCAGATAGTCACTAGTATGCCTCTCTTGGACTAGCTCATTAATCGAAGATGGTTATGTTTCCTAACCATAGACATGTGTTGTCATTTGATTAATGGGATCACATCATTAGGAGAATGATGTGATTGACATGACCCATTTCATTAGCTTAGCACTTGATCGTTTAGTATGTTGCTTATGCTATCTTCATGACTTATACAAAGTTCCTGCAACTATGAGATTATGCAACTCCGTTTACGGAGGAACACTTTGTGTGCTACCAAGCGTCACAACGTAACTGGGTGATTATAAAGGTACTCTACAAGTGTCTCCGAAAGTATATGTTGAGTTGGCATGAATCAAGATTAGGATTTGTCCTCCGATTGTCGGAGAGGTATCTCTAGGCCTTCTCGGTAATACACATCACATAAGCCTTGCAAGCATTACAACTAATGAGTTAGTTGTGAGATGATGTATTACGGAACGAGTAAAGAGACTTTCCGGTAACGAGATTAAACTAGGTATTGGATACCGACGATCGAATCTCGGGTAAGTAACATACCGATGACAAAGGGAACAACGTATGTTGTTATGCGGTTTGACCGATAAAGATCTTCGTAGAATATGTAGGAACCAATATGGGCATCCAGGTTCCGCTATTGGTTATTGACCGAGAATGGTTCTAGGTCATGTCTACATAGTTCTCGAACCGTAGGGTCCGCACGCTTAAGGTTTCAATGACGGTTATATTATGAGTTTATGTATTTTGATGTACCAAGGAGTTCGAGTCCCGGATGTGATCACGGACATGACGAGGAGTCTCGAAATGGTCGAGACATAAAGATTGATATATTGGATGGTTATATTCGGACACGGAAAGGTTCGGAAGTTTCGGAGAAAACCGGAGTGCCGGAGGGGTTACGGAACCCCGGGAAGTTATGGGCCTTATTGGGCCAAGAGGGAGAGAGAGGCTGCACCAGGAGGTGGCGCGCCCCCTCCATGGGGAGTCCGAATGGACTAGGAGGCGCAGCCCCTTTCCCTCTCCCTCTCCTCTCTTCCTTCCCCTTCCCTCTTCCTAGTAGGACTAGGAAAGGAGTCCTACTCCTACTAGGAGGAGGACTCCCCCCTCCTTAGTGCGCCCCAAGGGCTGGCCGCCCTCCCCTTGCTCCTTTATATACGGGGAAGGGGCACCCTAGAACACACAAGTTGATCTTCGTGATCGTTCCTTAGCCGTGTCGGTGCCCCCTCCACCATATTCCACCTCGGTCATATTGTTGCGGTGCTTAGGCGAAGCCCTGCGACGATAGAACATCAAGATCGTCACCACGCCGTCGTCTTGTGGAACTCCTCCCGACGCTTTGCTGGATCGGAGCCCGGGATCGTCATCGAGCTGAGCGTGTGCTAAGAACTCGGAGGTGCCGGATAACGGTGCTTGGATCGGTCGGATCGTGAAGACGTCGACTACATCAACAGCGTTGATATAACGCTTCGCTTTCGGTCTCACGAGGGCGTGGGCGGACACTCTCCCTCTCGTTGCTATGCCATCACCATGGTCTTGCGTGATCGTAGGAAATTTTTTGAAATTACTACGTTACCCAACAGTGAGGCCTCCTCATCGACCTCCAATTCCACCTCTGTTTCTATGCAAAACACAGCAAACCCGCCCCTCCTGGGCATCTTTGAGAATAGCATCAAGTATGGTATTGTGTTCGCCCCACTCTGGCCCTTGTTCCCTACCGCATCCCTCCAGAGCGCTTCTCCCTTGAACACCCCTAGGATTACCTATGTGCTTGGTTGCCCCCACGATCGCGTCCTCATCGAAGATCGATCTGGAGCAGCAAACCTCATTGTGCGACCCCATCACCAATGATAAGTGACTTCGTGCAAGTTTCAAGATGAGCCTCGTGAGCGGTGCTCTACACAACCAGCTACAAGGTACACTCAGCCATTTCAAGGTGGATTTGGTGGCCCAGGAATGGAGTGGATAATCAACTCCTCGCCTATGTTTACTTCCCGGAGACTGACACATGGGGCAATCAAATCACAGCTAAGGCTCTAGAAAATACTTATTTGGGTTCCCTCTTATTTTGGTGGTTGTCCAAGAACTCTTGTTGGCAATATCCTTTACTAGTCATCTATGATTGGGATAGGCGCCACACTTGAGTTTGATTTGGATAACCTATGTTTTAAAATTTTAAATAAACATATATTCAAATTACTTTACTTAAATTTTTAAAAGTTTTCATCACACATTTAAAAAAATGTAAATGTAGTGTTAATCAATATTGCCAGTACTTATATAAAATTTTAACAGCTTAACAAGTGTTCGTGACATTTGGATAATGTTCACCTGTACCAAATAAATGTCTATGACATTTAAATAAAATGTTTACAGGAAGTAAAAAATGTGTTCTTTTAATCTTTTTAAAAAGTGTTTCATGCCCTTAAAAAAATTCGTCACATTAAAAAAGGTTATACAATGTATAAATTGTTCGTGTAAGTTCAAAAAAATGTGTGATGAAAACCGAAATTCCTTATTTATCACTGTCTAAATATTGCCCTTCCTATTTGGCACTGGAAAACTGTGTTCTCCTATCTAAAATCGAATCTAAATTTCATTCTCAATACAACAGGACCGCCAATTTTTGCTGCTAACGAAGTTAAATAACACATTAAAGTACACTTATTTTGGCAATGTGTTACATAGGGAAAAAAGTGTCAAATAGGGAAGCAAATATTTTGGTAGTGTCCAATAAATAATTATCTCACGAAACAAACCCCATCCCACTCCCCATGTGTTGCTCATTCCTCTAAATCTTGGGGCCACTGGAATGGCTGGCCGTCGCTGCTAAAACCCTCCTTACCCAGATCCATACCATTTAGGAGGCCAATGGACTAGCCCACCCACATGCCAAACACGATTGTCCCAAAGATCCATGCCAATGACGAGGTTTCCAGAATGGCTTGCCACCGCAACAACGTGAGCTCCTTTCACAAACCCACACCAGCGAGGAGGGTAACTGACTCGCCCACCCACGTGTCATGTGCCTCTGTCCTCATATCCACGCTAGTGAGGAGGATGTCGGAACAACCCGCCGTTGCAGCACCTCCCTAGAGGCACCTACCTCCCAACAGGAAGACGATGATATGCTCAGGGAGATCCTCCTCTGCCACCCCTTGGACCTATACTTATTCTCCCGCTTCTCTATTGTATGCAAGCATTGGTCCGGCCTCCTCATCGACCCCCAATTCCACCTCCGTTTGTATGCAAACCACCACAAAGCCGCCCCTCCTCGGTATGTTTGATAGCATCAAGTATGGTATTGTGTGTGCCCCCATTCTTGCCATTGTTCCCAACCGCATCCCCCTAGGGGGCTTCTCAATTGACCGCCCTTAGGATTACCTATGTGCTCGATTGCCTCCACCGTCGCGTCCTCGTTGAAGATCTGGAGCAGAAAACCCAATTGTGCGAACCCAAAACCAATGAGAAGCGTCGCGTGGCACTTCGTGCAAGTTTCAAGATGAGCCTTGTTGGAGCAGTGCTCTAGACAGCTGGCTACAAGGTATACTCCAGGCACTTCAAGGTGGGATTGGTGTCCCAGGAATGGAGTGGATAATCAACTCCTCGCCTACGTTTACTTCTCGAAGACTGACACATGGCGCAATCAAATCACAGCTGATGCTCCAGAAAATAATTATTTGGGTTCCTTTCTTATTTTGGTGGTTGTCCTAGCACTCTTGTTGGCACTATCCTTTAGTAGTCGTTTATGATTGGGAGAGGCGCGGTACTTGACTTTGATTTGAACAACCTATGTTTTCAAAATTTAAGTATACATAATTCCAAATTACTTTACTTATATTTTCAAAGTCTTCATCGTGCATTTACCATATGTAAATTGAGTGCAAAACAATATTGACGCTACTTATATAAAAATTTAATAGCTTAAAAAGTGGTTGTGACATTTGAGAAATGTTCACCTGTATCAACGAAATGTCTGTGAAACATAATAATTACACAATGTAAACTTTTTCTTTTAATATTTTTAAAAGTGTTTCATACCATTAATAAAATTGCACACATTTTAAATAAAGGTTATACAACGTATAAAATTGTTCGCCCAAGTTAAAAAAATGTATGAAGAAAAACGAAATACCTTATTTGACACTGATTAAATATTGCCCTTCCTATTGGACACTGGAAAACTGTTTTCTCTTATCTAACACAGGATCTAAATTTCATTCTCAAAATAAAACTACCTCGATTTTTCCAGCTAACAAAGTTAAATGACACATTAAGGTACATTTATTTTGCCAAGTGTGTCAGATAGGGAAGAAAGCGTAAAATAGGAAAGCAAATATTTTGGTAGTGTCCAATAAGTAATTCTCTCACGAAGCAAACCCTACCCCACACCCCATGTGTTCCTCATTCCACCAGATCTCGGCGCCAACAGAATGGCTAGCCGCCGCTGCTAAAACGCACATCTCCTTACCCAGACCCATGCAATTTAGGAGGGAAATGGACTAGCCCACCCACTTGCGACACGCCTCTGTCCCCAGATCCGCACCAATGAGGACGTTGCTAGAAAGGCTAGCCGCTGCAACAACGTGAGCCTCCTTTTACAGAACCAAGCCAGCGAGGACGTGACAGACTCGCCCACCCACATGTCATGTGCCTTTGTCCCCAGATCCATGATGGTGAAGAGGATGTCGGAACAACCCATCGTCGTAGCACCTCGCCAGAGGCACCTACCACCTTACAAGACGATGATGATATGCTCAAGTAGATCCTCCTCTGCCACCCCTTGGAACTATACTCACTCTCCCACTCCTCTACCATATGCAAGTGCTGGTGAGACCTCCTCGTCGACCCCCAATTCCACCTCCGTTTCTATGCAAACCACAGTAAAGCCGCCCCACCTCAACATCTTTGACAATAGCATCAAGTATGGTATTGTGTTCACCCCCACTCTGGCCCTTGTTCTCGACCGCATCCCTCTAGAGTGCTTCTCCCTTGAACACCCCTAGGATTACCTATGTGCTCGGTTGCGTCCACGGTCACCTCGTCGTCGAAGGTCTTGAGCAGAAAACCTCATTGTGCGACCCCATCACTAATGAGAAGTGACTTCGTGCAAGTTTCAAGATGAGCCTCGTGACCGGTGCTCTAGACAGTCGGCGAGAAGGTACACTCCAGCCCCTTCAAGGTGGGCTTGGTGTCCCAGGAATGGAGTGGATAATAATATTATCACCTACATCTACTTCCCGGAGATTGACACATGGCGCAATCAAATAACAGCTAAGGCTCCAGAAAATACTTGGTTGGGTTCCCTACTTATTTTGGTTGTTGTACTAGCACTTGTGTTGGCAATATCCTGTACTAGTCTTCTATAATTGGGATAGGCGTCACATTTGAGTTTGATTTGGATAACCTACGTTTTAAAATTTTAAATATAAATATATCCAAATTACTTTAATTAAATATTTAAAAGTTTTCATCGCACATTTAAAAAATGTAAATGCAGTGTAAATCAATATTGACGCTACTTATATAAAATTTTAACAGCTTAAAAGTGTTCGTGACATTTGAAAATGTTCACCTGTATCAAATAAATGTCTGTGACATTTAAATAAAATGTTTACACAATGTAAAAAGTGTGCTCTTTTAATATTTTTGAAAAGTGTTTCATACCATTAAAAATTCCTCACCTTAAAAAAGGTTATACAATGTATAAATTGTTCGTGTAAACTAAAAACATGTGTGATGAAAACCGAAATTCCTTTTTTGACATTGTCTAAGTATTGACCTTCCTATTTGACACCGGAAAACTATTTTCTCCTATGTAATATCAGATCTAAATTTCATTCTCAATATAACAGGACCGTCAATTTTTTCAGCTAACAAAGTTAAATAACACATTAACATGCACTTATTAGGGTAGTGTGTCAGATAGGGAAGATAGCGTCAAATAGGGAAGCAAATATCTTGGTAGTTCTAAATAAGTAATTCTCTCACAAAACAAACCCCTCCCCTTCCCCCTGTGTTCCTCATTCATCCAGATCTTGGCGCCACCGGAATGGCAGCCACCGCTGCTACAACGCACGTCTACTTACCCAGATCCTTGCCGTTTAGGAGGGCAATGGACTAGCCCACCCACATGCCACATACCTTTGTCCCCGGATCGACACCAATGATGTGGTTGCCAGAATGGCTAGCCGCTGCAATAACGTGAGCCTCCTTTCCTAGATCCACGCCACCGAGGAGGGTGACAGACTCGCCCACCCACATGTATGTACTTCTGTCCCCAAACCCACGCTAGTGAGGACGATGTCGCAATAACCAACCGCCATACAACCTCGCCAGAGGCACCTACCTCATTACAGGACGACGATGATATGCTCTGGGAGATCCTCCTCTGCCAACCCTTGGACATATACTCACTCTCCCGCTCCTCTACCATATGCAAGCGCTAGTGAGGCATCCTCATCGACCCCCAATTCCACCTCCAATTCTATGCAAACCACCGCAAAGCCGCGCCACCTCGGCATCTTTGAGAATAGCATCTAGTATTATATTGTGTTTGCCCTTATTGTGGCCCTTGTTCCCGATCACATCCCTCCAGAGCGCTTCTCGCTTGAATGACCCTAAGACCACTAATGTGCTTGATTGCCTCCACGGTCGCCTCCTCGTCGAAAATCTAGAGAAGAAAACCTCATTGTGCGACCCTATCGCCAATGAGAAGTGTTGCGTGGCTCTTCGTACACATTTCAAGATGAGCCTCGCTGGAGCAGTGCTTTACACAGCCTGCTGCAAGGTAAAATCCAGCCCCTTCACGTGGGCTTGGCGTCCCAGGAGTGGAGTAGATAATCAACTCCTCACCTATGTTTACTTCTCGGAGACAGACACATGGTGCAATCAAACCACAGTTGAGGCTCCAGAAAATAATTATTTGGGTCCCCTACTTATTTTGGTGGTTGTCCTACCACTCTTGTTGGCAATATTCTTTACTAGTCGTTTATGATTGGGATATGGGCCACACTTGAGTTTCATTTGGATAAACTACTTTTTAAATCTTTAAATATACAGATATCCAAATTACTTTACTTAAATTTTCAAAAGTTTTCTTCGCACATTTAGAAAATGTAAATGCAGTGTAAAACAATATTAGCGCTACTTATATAAAATTTTAACCGCTTAAAAAGTGTTTGTGACATTTGAAAAATGTTTACACAATGTAAAAAATGTGATCATTTAATCTTTTTAAAATTGTTTCATACCATTAAAAAATCTTCACATTAAAAAAAGGTTATACAATGTATAAATTGTTTGCGTAAGTTAATAAAATGTGTGATGAAAACCAAAATTCCTTATTTAACACTGCCTAAATATTGCCCTTCCTATTTGACACCGGAAAACTGTTTTCTCTTATCTAACACACGATCTAAATTTTATTCTCAATATAACACTACCGTCAATTTTTCCAGCTAACAAAGTTAAATGACACACTAAAGTACACTTATTTTGCCAGTCTGTCAGATAGGGAAGAAAGTGTCAAATAGGAAATCAAATATGTCCGTTGTGTCCAATAAGTAATTCTCTCACGAAGCAAATCCCCACACCCCATGTGTTCCTCATTCCTCCAGATCTTGGCGCCAAGGGAATGGCTGGCCGTCGCTGCTAAACGCACGTCTGCTTACCCAGACCCATGCCATTTAGGAGGGAAGTGGACTAGCCCACCCACACGCGACACGCCTCTGTCCCCAGATCCACGCCAATGAGGAGGTTGCCAGAATGGCTAGCCGCTGCAACAACGTGAGCCTCCTTTCACAGAACCAAGCCACCGAGGAGGGTGACGGACTCGCACACCCACATGTCATGTGCCTTTGTCCTCATATGCATGATAGTGAGGAGGATGTCGGAACAACCTGTCGTCGTAGCACCTCGTGAGAGGCACCTACCACCTTATAGGACAACGATGATATGATCAGGGAGATCCTCCTCTGCCACCCCTTGGAACTTCACTCACCCACTCCTCTACCATATGCAAGTGCTGCTAAGGCATCTTCATCGATCCCCAATTCCACCATCATTTCTGTGCAAACCACATCAAAGCCGCCCCTCCTAGGCATCTTTGAGAATATCATCAAGTATGGTATTGTGTTCGCCCCCACTCTGGCCCTTGTTCCCTACCGCATCCCTCCAGGGCGCTTCTCCCTTGAACACCACTAGGATTACCTATGTGCTCGGTTGCGTCCACGGTCACCTCGTCGTCGAAATATGTTCACCCTACAGGACAACGATGATATGATCAGGGAGATCCTCCTCTGCCATCCCTTGGACATATACTTACTATCCTGCTCCTCTACCATATGCAAGTGCTGGTGAGGCCTCCACATCGACCCCCCAAGTCCACCTCCCTTCAATGCAAATCACCGCAAAGCCGCCCCTCCTTGGCATCTTTGAGAATAGCATCATGTATGATATTGTGTTTGCCCCCATTCTGGCCCTTGTTCCGACAACATCCCTGTAGAGCGTCCCTGGAACATCCCTCTATGTGCTCGATTGCATCCACGGTCGCGTCCTCGTCGAAGACCTGGAGCAGAAAACCACAGTGTGCCACCTCAACACCAATGTGAGGTGTCGCATGGCTCTTCGTGCAAGTTTCAAGATGAGCCTCGTCGGAGCGGTATTCTACAAAGCCGGCTACAAGGTACACTAGAAAGATGTTCACCTGTATCAAAGAAATGTCTGTGAGATTTAAAAAAATGTTTACACAATGTAAAAGAAGTGATCTTTTAATCTTTATAAAGGTGTTTAATACCATTAAAAAAATTCTGACATTAAAAAAAGGTTATACGATCTAAAAAATTGTTCGTGCAAGTTTAAAAAAAATGTGTTACGAAAACCAAAATTCCTTATTAGACACTGTCTAAATATTGCCCTTCCTACTTGACACTGGAAAATTGTTTCCTCCTATCTAACACCGGATCTAAATTTCATTTTCAATATAACACTACCGACAATTTTTGCAGCTAACAAAGTTAAATGACACATTAAAGTACACTTATTTTGACAGTGTGTCGGATAGGGAAGAAAACTTCAAATAGGGAAGCAAATATTTTGGTAGTGTCCAATAAGTAATTCTCTCACGAAACAAACCCCACCTCACTCCCCTTGTGTTCCTCATTCCCCTAGATCTTGCCGCTACCAGAATGGCTGGCCGCCGCTGCTAAAACGCACGTCTCCTTACCAGATCCATGCCATTTAGGAGGGCAATGGACTAGCCCACCCACATGGCACACACCTATCTCCCTAGATCCACGCCAATGAGGAAGTTGCCAGAATGGCTTGCCGGCGCAACAACGTGAGCCTCCTTTGAATGATCCACGTCACCGAGGAGGGTGACAGACTCGCCCACCCACGTGTCATGTGCCTCCGTCCCCAGATCCACGCTAGTCAGGAGGATGTCGGAACAACCCGCTATCGCAGTACCTCGCCAGAGGCATCTACCTCCCTATAGGACGACGATGATATGCTCAGGGAGATCCTGCTCTACCACCCCTTGGACCTATATATACTCACTCTCCCGCTCATCTACCATATGCAAGCATTGGTGAGGCCTCCTCATCAAGCCCCAATTCCACTTACTTTTCTATCCAAACCACCACAGAGCCACCCCCTCGGCATCTTTGAGAATAGCATCAAGTACGGTATTGTGTTCGCCCCCATTCTTCCCTTGTTCCCGACCGCTCCAGAGTGCTTCTCCCACTACTGCAGGATGGTCCAAACACGATAGTCGAATCAGAGACCCTTCGGCGAAACTGTGTGCGATGCAATAACCGAAAACGGTGGTGTAAAAAACCATCAAAAAGGTGCAAAACATGTGCGATTAGTGGATAACGGTTAATCCAGAAGAACTGTTTGCAATGATGCAGAACAACAGAAACGGGCAGCCATATGAGTGTGTGTGCAATACGGCATACGGTTCACTAGGATGAATTGTGTGTGATTAGGCAACACAATGAAAACGGTTCAACTGAACAAGATGTGTGTGTTACACGGCAAACAAGTCCGTAATCATAAATGTGTGCGAAGACCAATAATAACACCGACGATTGCTGCTAATAAGCCGTGTGATTTGCTCTGTCTACAGAAGAACAACATGTATATATATAACTGAAATAAACATCCAATTACATAAGTGACCATACAGATCATTCGCACACACCTCAATAAACAATTGCATGCTTTCTAAAGTAGGAGAAACGATTGTCTAGTCATCTACTTCTTGTGACGCCCCTGCCACTGCTCTGTGGCTCGATCCCTCGCGTGGGGCAGGAAGAAGATAGTTCCTCATGTCAACGATCCACCTGTACATCTCGTAGCTTGTGTACGCGGCCTTAGCCACGTACTTGGCATGTTGTTCATCCAGTCTCTCATGCCAAACACTGTGCCAGGCGATCTTGTCCTTCTTGCTCTCATCCTTCATCTTCGTGTAGTAGGGGTCGATGATGGCCGAGGCGAGGTCAACCAGGGAGTTCAGTTTGTTGTTGTCGCTGCCCCAAACCTTGTAGTGGTGCTGGATGTTGACAAGATTCAGGCATTTCAAGCCCGAAACCTTGAGCGCTTTTAGATCATTGGCGGTGTCCACTATAGTCGGAGCTATTGATAAACCTAGAGAAACGCTCACAAGGCCTTGTGGCCAGGTGATAGTGGTAGACGAGGACGTCATGTCGCACACAAAACTGGGCGACGGTAACCTTCTGATCGTGCCCGGCACGACATATGGTGTACTCGAGGTCGAAGCCGACCACTGGGTACTTCTCCTCGCCAAGGAACTGCTCCATAGTTTGGACGGAGCTCTCTACCGAGACCGGATCGTTTGTGTACACCACCGAGAGAGCCTTCCCCTTCACGTGGGTGTCCATGACGTGATGCGTGGTGAACTGCCTACCATTGTCGTCGTCGGCCGCTGGGAACGCCATTGGAACCGCTGGATGTCCTCTCTGTATGTGTCGTCGTGGGTGTGTTTATTGTGTCGTGTGACGCGAGAGATGAAGGTAAATGGCCGCAGGAATAAAAGGAGGCCGGGCGGCCTGGATTCTTGGCGCGTCTCATGGCCGTTTTTGCAGTGGGTAACTGCATCGTCGCGCCGCGCCTGGCGCAACCGCATACACATGAACGCGTGTGATCATGCACTTGCCCCAAACACCGGTAGCGCGCGTGGAGGGACGAGGGCAGAGAACCTGGAGGGATGCCAGAGCAGAGTGCGCGTGGTGGGACGCGAGCAGAGCACGCCGCGGCCGCCTCATCCACAAGCAACCACACGCATAGAGCCGTTGAACACGTAGGAAATGGTAGCCTACAAGCCAGCCGATAGTTGCATCGCTGCATAGAGAGCGGCTGTGTACTACTACCTCCGTCTTGGTCATAGTCCCCTTTATATTCTGTGTCATACTTTGCCCTTAATTTAACCAACAAAATGTTAATGCATGTTATAAAAATTATATAATTGGAAACTATGTTCAAATACGAATCCAACTATATAATATTTGGCGACATGCATTCGTATTTTATTAGTTAAATCCTACTTATAAACCAGGACGGGGGTATAGTAGGTAATTAAACCGCAAACGTTTTTTGTATTAACTGTATGTGTACGTGGCCTTTCGTCCTCCTCTCACACGTCTTGTCGCCCCGCTGCCTGTTCGTCCTCCTCTCACACGTCTTGTCGCCCCGCTGCCTCAGACGACATACAACGCAAACTTGCGCAGTGCGCGGGGCTGTTCTGCCAAACTGTGGCTTGAAGTGGTGCCAATGAGTTGTTGGTTAGCCTGTTCCCGCGCAACCTCGCAGGTTCCTACGCAAGCTTCCCGCCCGACTCGGTAAAATCCCCCAAAATCCCAATGATTACTGGCATGCTATATAAACTCTCATGACCGGCGAGTCCCGCGTCACATTTTCCCCTCCCTCCTTGTAGCTTATCTCGTCTGCTTGTCCCACAATCGCCAATGTCACTAGTCCGTCATCGTCGCTCAACCAATCCGCGGTCATTAGAGGACAGCTCCAGCTGGGAGGCTACACCGTGGCGGCGGCGCAGTCCCCGGCATAGTGCAGTGCGCGTGGCGTCCCTATTGGGTGTGCACGGAACACCCACCATACGCTCCGCCACCGCTGCCCGTCGGCAGCTGTTGCCGGCCGCCGTTGCCGCCACACCACCGTCGAAAGTCTGTGCCATCGCCCGCTCAGCTGCCGCACCCCGAAGGCGGGAGGTGGTCGTCGTGGCCGCCACCCCACTGCTGGCCATCACCGCTCCGCCACCACGGCCCGAAGGCGGGAGGTGGCGGTCGTGGCCGCCACCCCATCATCGGCTGCCGCGGCCGCTAGCCCACCATCGCCCGCCGGGGTCATCACCCGCTCCACCACCGCCGCCAGAAGGCGGGAAGCATACGTGGAGGCCCGCACATGCGTCAGCGACCTTGCGTGCTACACCGAGTTTCTGCGGGAGGAGGAGGAGGACCACCTTGTCGAGCATGCAAAGAGCCTTTCTGCCAACGTGGCCGCGACACACGTTGCCTCAGAGGCGAGGAATCAGGAGATCTATGAGGAGAAGCACCGCTTCGAGAGGGGTCGTCTAGAGCGGCAGAGGGCGTTCGAGGTGAGCGTCAGTGAAGCTGTAGCAACTGCATGCACCGTATTGCAGTTGTCCAGCTCGTCGGTAGGTTCCTCCTCCTCTGCCTCTTACTGAGCTCGTTCGGCAGAGGAGAGGCTGCCGGAAGTAGTACAAAGCCCCTCGATAGTAGGAGTAGTATTTAGGGGCTATTTTGTTCAGTTCATCTGAATATAGATGTGATGGAACTGTACAACGTACTTAAAATTAGTTAGTATATATAGTTAAACTAGCTATTCAAGTACGTGGTTGGCAACAATTAGGAAAATGTTTGGTCGGTTCAGGTGTCGAGTTGTACTGTTTGTATAAATAAAGAACGACTGCTTAATCTATGAATGAAATCTATGCTTAATTAATGAACTTTAGTTGCAAAAATTAGATAGTGCTAGTGATTTTTAGCTGCATATTTTGACAAATCGCAGTGTTACAAGGTTGACAAATGGAAATGTTACTAGATCAACAAATGTCAATCTTTCCAGTTTGACAAATGGCAACATAGCCAATATGACAGATGCAAATCTTACCAAATTGTTTATACGTGGTTGCACACGGGTCATCCAAAACAACCGTTTGCGTTGAAGGGATGCACAAATCCTGCGCTGCGAATATTTTCTTGACTTAAGGGGAAAGACCATAGCTTTCACTTTGCATACGGGTGTTCTATCTAAAACATTTGTAATCAAGAGCTGCAGAAATCCTGCTCAACACATTTTCCCTTCGATTCCTGGAGAAGCTGTCGGTTTGCATACCGGTGTTCTAACTAAAATGTTTGCAATGAGTGTTTTATATTTAAAAACCATTGACATTTTTTCAAAAGAAAATCATTTGATAAGTATGTACATTAAGAGAGAAAAACGCAAGTTCGTTCAAACCATATCTTTCATTTAGTCACACTGCGAATTTATATTCATATGATCGAGAATCTGAGATACAATACTAAACCTGGAAAAAAATACTATTTCCGGCGGCGGCGGAGGTGGCATGCCGCGCCGTCGTTGTCTTTATCATCCTCCAGGACGCTGTTGTTGAAGTCTTCAAGGCAGCACATAATGTTCTTCACTTGTAAATCAAACATCATGTCATCGCGCGATCGACGAGCGGGGAGCGGGAGGACGGCAACTGGAGGCGCTGAGAGGTATCGGTCGACGGCGGCGTCCCATGCCGTTGAGGGGGTGCCCGCACGAGCACGAGGGAGGCGAATGCTGATTTTCTTGCTGATTTTTTGATATATTATGCAGGTTTTTTCGACATCATATGCAAAAGATATTGTGGTTTTACTTTTTCCTAACACTTTTTTGCAAAACATGTCGAAATTTATGTTTTTAAATTTCCCTAACTACTAGATGTAGTAACATAACTACATCTCGAAGGATTTAAATTTTTGAAGTTTTTATCATTTTCTTTTGTTCTTTTTAAAACAGAAAAAGCGATATCTAGGGGTAGAGTTTGAAAATTGCCCTTTAGTCCCGGTTTGTGTCTCTAGCCGGGACTAAAGGTTACACCCCTGTAGTCCCGGTTTGTGATACAAACTGGGACTATTGGTTGGCCCTTTAGTCCCGGTTTGTGTCACAAACCGGGACTAAAGGGGCTCGTGGGGCCCCGGCCTGACGCCAGCCTGCCACCACCCCTTTAGTCCCAGTTTTTGATACAAACAACCGGGACTATAGGTCAGAAATGAACCGGCACTAATGCATAGCCGTTCGAACCGGCACTAATGTTCACATTAGTGGCGGTTCATTTACAAACCGGGACTAAAGGGATGAACATTAGGCACTTTTTCTACTAGTGAGGAATAGGTGTCATCCTCTCCGAACTCTTGCTCCTCGCGGTTTAACTTTGCTTTCCCCATTAAATAATCATTGCCTATGTTTTGTCCTGCCTAGATATTTTCTCACATATTCTGATTTGGAGATTATGCTGGCGGTTCGTGTTCTGATCTGGAGGTCCTTCTATTCTTGTCTCTCCTTAGGTTGAAGTAAGCTTTCCTACTACCTATTCTCCACTATGTTATTTCTAGGATATTATGTGAAGCTTAGCCCCTATTGTAATCTTGGATATATTTTCTACCCTCTATATTCCATCACCTGGTGGTTATCGCAGGTTGGTTGGGAGCCGATACTTGATTTTCCACATAATCCATAGTGTTAGCTTTTTCGTGCTCTAGCAACATTGTTCAAGCCTTTCTCACGCACTAATGCGAGGATGATCTTGGTTGGTGTCATCTCTGCTTATCCCCCTGTGTCTCTATAACCTCCAGCTACAGATGCCTGCTTAGAAGTCTCTGGACTAGGTGGTTGCGTGGTGTCGTGACAAATGGATTGCTCATTGTTTCTTGAAGGCATTTGCCGAATCAAAGGGTTATTTCTCCTACTTCATGCAAGTAGCTAATCAAGATTTTTGGCGTCGGGGATCTCGAGAATCTAGTACCTATTCCATGGATCTTCTGGAGGCTTGTGGTCATGTTGTTATTTGCTGGTGGCAGCCAACACATCAGCGTTGGGGTATGTGTCTATCGATAACAGTGAGAAAGGCGGAATGTGTCGTGATCTAGGTGAAAAGTTGTGATGCATTTGTGTGCTCCTTTGTACTATTTGGTCACACGTATCCCTTGTGCTTACACATGTATCCTTTTGTTTTTATGGGCTCCCACGTGTTTGATGGTGTTATAATCTAGCGATGGAGTCAAAAGTACTCCACCGTGTATCAATTAAGCAGGAAGCTACGGAGAAAAAAAACAATGTGCTTACATTGATGTTCCTCGATTTTTCTAAAAATAACATGGATCTGCAATGGTCAACCTTTTTATGACACACTTGTAGGTATTTAAAGAAAGACAACATTAATGTATGGATAAACTAGCAATAATGAAATTGATTAAGAGCACGGCTTATATCTATAAATATAAGTTTGGGAATGGGAAGCACAATGAGGAAGCATTTATAGTGTAGTGTGGCTGCCTAGGCAACTTTTGTTCTCAGATCTCTGCTCTACTCCTCACCCACCTCCTGAAAAAGTTTGGCGTCAGACACACACACTGGAGTTTTCTTTCCCCAAAGGCCAGCCAAGATGCAGGGTGCCGCCGTGGCCGCCGAGAGGAGGAGCAGGGCTTCGCCTAACATGGCCGATGAGAGGTCTAAGAAGGAGCGGCTGGACCTGCCCGACGGACACATGAAGCAAGAGGCGACCGGTGGAGGAGATGGAGGCGCCACCGTTGGGGCGACGTACATCCAGCGAGTGGAACTCGCCGTGAGGGTCGACAAGCAAGTGCTCCACTGCCCCCTCTGCACCCTCCCCTTCAAGCCCCCAGTCTTCCAGGTTCCTCTCTTTGTTTCCTTATTTCTTCCTCGATTGGCGCCGGTGATAGATCGATTCTTTCGTGCTAATTTACGGGCCGTCTCCGATTTCTGTGCTTGCTTGCAGTGCAAAGCGGGGCACCCGGCCTGCGGCGGCTGCGTGGCCCTGCTGCCCTTCGGGCAGTGCAAGGCATGCGTGGACGACGGCGGCTTCTTCAACCCCTGCCCTGCGTTGGACGCCGTGGTGTCCTCCACCAGGATCGGGTGCCCCAACGCCGGCTGCCAGTTGTACGTGATCTACCACGAGGTCGCCGAGCACCAGAAAGCGTGCCCGCACGCGCCTTGCCAGTGTACTGAGCCCGGCTGCGGCTACGTCGGCGCGCCGCAGGCGCTCGCCGGTCAC
Source organism: Aegilops longissima (assembly GCA_021605205.1). Taxonomy (NCBI): domain Eukaryota; kingdom Viridiplantae; phylum Streptophyta; class Magnoliopsida; order Poales; family Poaceae; genus Aegilops; species Aegilops longissima. Next base: position 10,587,341 of record CM038678.1, on the reverse strand, counting down.
CTCCACACTGTCCACTTGGTGCCTGTGCGCGTCGTGTAGTACGGCAAGGTCAGCAAGCTTCAGCTACCGGTGTCGACCACGCAGCTGGTGCTCCTCGGCGACGACAACTGCATCTTCCTCGTGACCGTGGGGGCGCTCGGCGCCGGCGTGACCGCCGTGTCTGTGGTGTGCGCCAGGGCGAGAGCAGCGATGCGGCCACGGTTCACGTGCAAGGTGTGGGTCAACCTGGAGACACCCCCGGCAGCAGCGGCGAACTGCGGCAAGGAGGACATGGTGCTCGTGGACATGCACATGAGGAGCAGCTCGTCGCCCGGCGCCGTGGTTGCTGCGGGCGAGCCCACGTTCTTGACGGTGCTGCCAATGTACCTAGTGCCAGCAGCAGGAGACGGGGCATCCATGGAAGTTCCCCTGCACATCCGCATCGATAAGCTCTCCCCTTGGTCCGACGCATTGGTGTGATTAGGTCCGCTGCTGCTGATGGAAAACAAATGATGCATTCAAGGCAGTTCGTGCTTATTTTGGAGTTGCAGCTGAAACTATTTTGGTGATGTTAATTAGTAGATGCAATTCATCTTTAATGTCATTGTTGGGTACTGTATTCAAATCGTAGGATATTATGGTTCGTGTTAATCATGTTGTGAAATGCATTTTCTTCCGTTGTTATGTCATTCCCACTTGCAAGCATTTCATTTGCATATGTTGCAATCTATATATCTCAAGTCAGGAGTAGAGCTCAGTCTCATGTCAAGAAATGTTATCCATGCTACCAAAGCGATGCTTAATGCGGGTTTACTGGAGAATAGTGAGGAAGAAAGGAGGCCTTCTGTTAAACAAATCTGCCAAGCAGGATACCTAGCCAATGTTGATGCAACATAGAGAGTATAACCATGCAGCAATTCCTAATGAAGCTTCTCTCAAAGTCTTCCTAAGGAATGAATCAAATCCATCTCCTTCCAAAGGGGTAAACTTATCTCTGTACATTTCTTAAACTGCTAATAATAAAGTGTTAAGCCATCTTTGAGGGCTGCAGTCTACCAAAAAAAGCTAGTAACTTCACTACACTAGCCATAATTCTTTTCTAGATGAATGAGCTTTCTGAGCAAAAAAATAAAAATCTGTTTTCTAACAAAATAATCTTTTGATATTAAAATGAAAACAAGTCATCCAACACTATAAGTGTAAACCTCTGTTTACAAATGGAATGGCGGCGAAAGCTACCCTAGCAACCCATTGGTGTTGACTGATGCGCATGACATGCATTTGGACAACTCCCAACCTTTAGATCTAACTCACTGACATTTGATTTATTTTTTGGTTTTATTGACAGTAGAAGACTACGCTAGCTAATGGAGCATGAAAAAACTTTCTTTTTTAGTTGCCCCTCTTGATTTTGTGCGCGATGCATGTCGGTGTATTTAAAACCGGGGTACCCCGAGCGTAACTACCACTACTAGAAAAAGGGCTATAGATGGGATTGACACTAATGGCGCACCAGACAAGTGGTGCGCCATTAGTATATACTAATGACGCACCACCTTCTGATGCGCCATTAGAGTTTAAACTACTAATGGCGCACCTGGCACACGGTGCGCCATTAGTATCAAATTTTTTTTTGAACTAGTGCGCCTGTTCAAACATACTAATCGCGCATCCACAGGCAGTGCGCCATTACTAGTTGTAACTAGTAATGGTGCACCTGCCAGAGAGTGCGCCACTAATGTTGTTTTTTTTTTATTCCTTTTTTGTAAAACTACTAATGGCGATTTTCGACGCTGCAGTGCGCCATTACTAGTTTAAACTAGTAATGGCGCACCGTGGTGTAGTGTGCCATTAGTATGTTTTTTTTGTAAAACTACTAATGGCGCACCACCAGGGGTGCGCCATTAGTAACCTGGATTACTAATGGCGATTTGTGGTTGGTGCGCCATTAGTAAGTGGGCAGCAACAAGATATTTTGGATAGCCTCTCCTCCCACACTCACTTTCTCCCCACTTCATTCTCTCCACCGCCTCCTCCTTGTCTCGGGTGCCTCCTCTTTTTCACCTCATTTCCATCATAAATTCATTCAAATTAAGTGGTTAAGTTACCTTGTTTTGCTAGGTAAGTAAGGGCGGAAGCTATATTTATGTTGTTCTCCCTACAACAATGTGCACATGCACTTTTTATGGCCTAGCTAGATCTATGTATGTTCGTGGTGTTGCATATGTTTGTGGTTTTGCATATGTGTTTGTGTTTGGAGGTGTACCGGTATTTGAAATGCGATAGTTGCCAATATTTTGCCGGAATGTTGATTCATTTCCGTTTCGGCGAGAATTTTGGCATTAAGCATTCTTTTTGGTCCTATTTTTAGGGAAAGTCATGCCAAATTTTTTCTTGGTTCTAAAATAACGTTTTGCTCTACCCCGCAGGCGACCATGGTCCGCACGATGACCGAAGGCATCGTGAATAGGTTTTTGAGGTCCGCGAAGGCCGAGATGCTTCAAAAGAACGAGACGGAGATAAGATGTCCGTGTTGAAGATGCAAGCTGAATAGCCTTATTGCGGACCCGGATTCCGGGCAGGTGCGGGACCACCTGCTCTTGCGTGGTTTCATGGATGGCTATCGGTGGCAAGGTGATGAAGATGACTACGAAGTCGTCCATGGGGGCCGGGCAAGAAATGAGGAAGGGCAGCAAGACAACCACCGCTGCTCGGGCGGGCAAGAAGACGAAGAATCCCTAGGAGATGATCACGACGGTGATGCTGTACACAGTCATCATGTAGAAGAAGATGCAGGACATGATGATGATGCTGGCGGAGCAGACGAAGCTGGACCATCGATGGGCTGGGTGCAGGACCCTCATATTCAAGAGCTGCTTCTCAAGCAGACGGATAACGCAAGAGCTGCCGCCCGAGAGAAAGCCAAGATGGATCAACTTGAGTTAGACGCGTTACTCCATTGTATGAAGGATGCAGGCCCGAGGATACCCGCCGAAAGTAACGCCATGGCTCGAGATGAAGGTAAAACACAAAATGACCGACGATGCTTCGACGAGAACATGTCATTCTGGCACGAATGTCTTCCCAAGGGGAACAAGTGCCCGACCAGTTTGGAGGAGGCGAAGAAAATTGTGTGTCCTCTGGATTTACCGCACGTGAAATACCATGTGTGCATGAACAATTGCATCATTTATCGGGACGAGCACGCGGAGTCTACCATATGTCCGGTGTGCGGTGTCACTCGATACAAGAAGAGGAAGAAAGCTCCTCGAAAAGTGGTGTGGTACTTTCCGATCACTCCTCGTCTGCAGCGGTATTTCGCGGACCCTAAGGTAGCAAAGCTCCTGCGTTGGCACGCCGGATAGGGAGGAGAAGAAGCGAAGATGACGCAAATGATCCGGAGATAGATAAAAAAGACAAGATGCTGAGTCACCCTAAGGATGCGAGCCAGTGGCAAGCGTTGAACTTCGAATACCCAGAATTTGGGAACGATAGAAGGAACATCGTGCTGGGCGCGAGCACCGATGGAGTCAATCCGTTTGGCAGCCAGAGAAGCACACATAGCACCTGGCCTGTGTTCGTGTGGATGTACAACCTTCCCCTGGTTGTGCATGAAGAGGAAGTACATTCACATGAGTATGCTAATTGAAGGGCCAAACAACCAGGAACGACATCAATCAGATATCCGGGCTGCTGAAAGAGGAGATTGACACGCTGTGGAAAACGCCAGCCAATACGTGGGGCGCCGCAGAGAAAGAATATTTCCCTATGAGAGCCGCACTGCTCACGACGGTGCACGACTATCTCGGTTACGGATTTCTTGCGGGCAGGTAGTCCACGGATTTTCGGATGCGTAAGGTGCATGGATGACACAACGACGCCAGCTAGATAGAGATCCCGGTCTTCGAAAACCGTGTTCATGGGACATCAAGGTGGCTTCGCGACGATGACCCGTGGAGGAAACGCAAGGATCTGTTCGATGGTGAAACCGAACCCAAAACGCCCGATGTACGAGGAGCGGCGAGGAAATAGACAAGCTGTTGAAAAATTGGAAAGACTGCCCACCGCCGAAAGAAGCAAAAGGCGCCAGAGCCGCTGCTGAAGGTATGGAAAACGAGGTCTGTTTTCCGGGACTTGCCGTCTTCGAAGATCCACCGTGTGCCTCACAGCCTTGATGTCATGCATATCACGAAGAACGTGTGCGAGAGTCTGCTTGGTACCCTGCTCAACATGCCGAGAGGACCAAAGATGGGCGAAAGCAAGGGCAGACTTGAAATCAATGGGCATCGTGCAGGAGCTTCACGCTATATATGATGATGATGATGATGATGAGGCGAAGCAGACACACGTAAAGTCGCCGCAAAGGCAAAAAGGCCAAGAAGACCGGAAATGACTACCTCCCGTGCTTCACTCTAAGTCGAGGAGATCGAGCAGTTTTCACCTGCCTCCTAGGAGTAAAACTTCCTTACGGTTACGCTGGGAAGATAAGCAGATACCTAGACCCAGCGGGCGAAGTTCAGCGGGATGAAGTCTCACGACTTCACGCGCTGATGACGCAGATACTTCCAGCTTGCAATCCAGGGGATCATGGACGCGCACGTCCGTGAAACGCTATTTGGCCTAAGCAACTTCTTCGACGCCATCTCTCGGAAGTCGATTGGCGTGAGGCAACTCGAAAGCTACAGGAAGAGATCGTGGTGATACTATGCGAGCTTGAGATGTACTTCCGCCCGCATTCTTCGACGTTATGGTGCATCTGCTGGTCCATATAGTGGAGGATATCATCCAACTCGGGCCGACGCTCCTGCACAGCATGATGCCGCTCGAAAGGATGAATGGTGTCATCAAAGGATACGTTCGCAACATGTCACGCCCGAGGGAAGCATAGCCAGGGCTTTCGAATCAAGAGTGCATCTCCTACTGCACGAATTATCTAGGCATCGAGAACCCGCTGGTCTGCCCGTCAACAGCACCTCGGCAGGCTCGCTGGATGGGGTCACCGTGAGGGTCGCCGCGAAATGCATGTCGACTTCGAGGGTCGACTCGCCGACTTTGAAAGAGCAAACCTAGTCGCGCTACAACACATAGACGTGGTCGATCCTTGAGTGGTAGAGCACAAAACCTTTATTAAGAAGACGACAATGACCGAGGCTAACAGAGGACGGACGGAGATATACTCAAAGAGCACAACTCATGTTTCACGCGTTGGTTCAAGCAGAAGCTTCGTCGTACATCTTTACATGAGGATTCTTCCGCGGAAGAACAACTCATATTCGCCTTTGTCACGGCGCCGAGCACAACCTGATGACCTATGAGGCGTCACGATATCAACAGCTACACATTCTACACCGAGGCCAAGGACATGAAGAGCGATGGTTATCGAACTCCGGGTAACGATGGAATCCTACACCGTAACGACAAGGACAGATACTACGGAAGGATCGAGGAGATCTGGGAGCTGAGCTACGCCGGAGAGAAGGTGCCGATGTTCCGTGTCGATGGGCCGAGAACGCTATAAAAGAAGACCGTATTTCACCACCATGGTTATACCCGGCCAAATCCAAGACCGTGGGCAAACGTCACCGCAAAAATGAGCCATGGGTACTGGCTTCCCAAGTGGACCAATGCTTTTTATTACCGACCAGCCAAAGCCCGGTCGTGTTGTCGTGAGGAGAGGCAAAAGGAAGATCATCGGAATGGATGGAGTAGCCAATGAGCAAGACTTGACAAGTACGGCGACCGAGGATCGAACATGACGACGATGATGAAGTAGCAGCATACACCACAAGAAGAAGCAGGACCACCCTACCTAAAGGACGTCCGTTCCATAGAAGAACTCCATTTGCGAAAAAGAAGGGCAAGAAGATTGTGAACAGATAGCTAGCTAAGATCGATTGTATTTAAATCGTAGACTTCATTTCTCGATTATATTTCATGGGCACTTTTTGAACTATCATGAATATTTTTTAATTTCATGGACACTCGATCTCGATCCTCCTCCATCTCGATCGCTATCCCACCTCGCCAGATCCGGTCCACCGGCCGCCGCCGCCGACCGCCCGCACCCTCTCGATTCCCCTACTCAACCGCCGCCGCCGACCCCAGACTTTTGAGATCCGGTCCACCGCCCGCCGCCGACCACCTGCACCCTCTCGATTCCCCTACTCAACCGCCACACCCCCGCACCCTCCCATACTCAACCGCCACCACCCCGCACCCTCCCTACTCAACCGCCGCCGACCCCGCACCCCGCACCTCCCCGCTCCACCGGCATTACTGTTTGATGATATTTTTTAAAAAATTATTACTGTCTTATAAAAAATATTACTGTTATGATTTAAACAAGTTTGAACATATTTAAACACAAATAAGTATCAAACAGCATTTTAAATGCATAAAAAAATTGTGGAGCCTGGGAATCGAACCCAGGACCTCCTGGTGTGAGAACTAGCTGCTGACCAGTCGAGCTAGTAGAGAAGACTTGACATGTATCAGGTCAGGTGGTAGATAACTGTTGGCTCGATCAGAAATAAAAAAAAAATACTAATGGCGACCTCACCCCAGGTGCGCCATTAGTATGTATGTACTTATGGCGACCGAGGGTGGTGCGCCATTGGTATTGTGGCGCCTCTACTGCACCGATCCTCTCTCTCCCTCGCCTCACCTGCGATCCCTTCCCGATCTCCTCTCCCGACGCCACCGCCGCCCGCCCGACACCACTGCCGCCCGCCGCCCTCGACGCCACTGTCGCCCGCCTCGACACCACCGTCCTCCGCCGCCCTCGACGCCACTGCCGCTCGCCGCTTAAGGTTACCCGACACCACCGTCGCCCGCCGCCGACCCGCCCGACGCCACTGCCGCCCCGCGCCTCGCCGCCCGACACCACTGTCGCCCGCCGCCGACTCGACCCGCCCGACGCCACTGTCGCCCGCCGCCGACGCCGCCCGACACCACCGTCGCTCCGCCGCCCGACACCACCGTCCGTCGCCCGCCGACCAACCAGGGAGCGAAGCGCGGCGGCGTGCGAACGAGCGGAGAAGGCGGCCATCTCGCCCTCAACTCGTCGCCGACATCGCCGATTCCAGCTCTCGCAGCAAGGTATGCGGCTGGTTCGTCCCCTGTCATGGCCAGATTGATTTTTTTTCGGTAAACTAGGCTAGGGTTCGATGGATTATGGAGATTCATGGTGATTCATCAGTGAATAAATTCGTTCCAAGAACAAGATCATGGCCATTTCCTGTGCTAGCTAGAGCCGTTGTCAGCCTGTGCAAGGTTCAGAACAAGTTGTCAGCGTCTTTGTGCTCTATACTTTGTATGAAAATAGCATCGCTAATAGTAATCACCGAGGGATAAAAAATACGAATGATATTATAGTTTTTCTATACTTCAAGTTTCTATTTTGTATATGCTCACCTGCATCTGCTCCGGTATAATGTCTTTGACGTGATAATGCAATTAAAAAGCAATATTGGTTGAGAGAAATTGCTGTACTGGTTAAGACAACTGATTTTCATACAATGGCAGCAGTGCACAAACAGTGTGAGTGGTGTGTACTTATTTCAGAGATGATTGGTGTCGGCTCAGCGGCTGCCATTTAATCAAATCACAATTCGTAGACTACTGATTCCTGAACTCTTTATGGTTTGTTGTTTCAACTCTTGAACTACTGGATCTTGCATCTGTGTTTAGCTAGTAGAGTATAAAATCCAAATTCTTATGACCAGAAGCATGAATGGTTGTTTTAATGTTGCTCTCTGTTAATGTCACTGAATCTGATGCAAATGATAATCTAAGCCCAAAAGAAAATTTTTCTAATTCAGTCAACGTCGAGCTGCTGTTCTCTGCTCATGTGGAACATTGTGTTACATTTTGCATCTTCAGAAGTGCGGTTGTCCATGGCATGGAGTTTTTGTACTGTTGTTAAGGTTCAGGACAAGCCCGTGACTATCGTGTTTCTAGTAGCTAAAATCTATTTGTTCCTATTGGCATTGGCTTGATTGTTCTAAAACTCAGAACCTGTTGGACAATGACATTATTTGTAATGGCAGCATGAGAGGAGGAAGATTTTGGTTTCTTGTTCTGTATTAATAACTTCCTATAAGCAATGCACCTCTGATGATTTTGTCAAAAGCGTGTCGAGTCGATATTCTCAATATATTATTCTTTATCAGTTTACAAGTTGATTAATTTCCTCTGATTATTCTCAAATTCTTGAATTATTTGTAATGTCTTGCAGAATTATTTGTGCCTTTGTTTTTTCCTAAGTTTAGGATGCACTCTGTTAGGTTTTAGAAAAAGTAGACGAGAGAGATTAAAGGGTTGTGACCAATGCTCCTCTGTCCTGTAATGTGATACATTTTTTGACAGTGTGTCGAAATGTCTTGCATTATGGGATGGAGGAGTATTTGTCGGTATGTGATATACTTCTCCCATAAACGCCGGTATGTGACATTATGGGATTAGGGGTTACAAAAAACATCAGTTACAAAAAAGTTCAGATTGTAAAATGTTCATTTTGCAGCTAGTGCCCATTTTGAGTAATTGCTTAGAGGGATGATCCTGTGTGAGCTGGTGGAGTGATTTGTTTTCTACATAAACCTCTTTAGTCAGGCTGGTTTTCGTGAAATACACATGAAGCTTCACCAGCTCCTGTGGGTGTGGGATCCATGTGACATGTGACATTGCATCCATGTCCACCTGGGATAATGATTTTGCAGGTACCCCGAGAGGCCCTTGAGTTTGCCGGAATGTCGATTAACTTCCGTTCCGGCAAATTCGGGTACTCCATATGTCCTATTTTCAGCAAAGGTCATGCTGAAATTTTCCGTGAATTTTAGCATGACTTTGCTAAAAATAGGACATATGGGGTACTTGTGACTAATGCATGGGTCGGGTATCGTAGTAGTTAATTAAGTAGGATCAAGTGCCCGGCGTTTGTGACTAATGCATGGCTTTTAGGGTGCCTCGGTGTCGATAAAACCGAAATGATGAAAGCTTAGGCTTTTAGGGTGCCTCGGCGTCGAAAAACCCTCAATGATAAAAGCTTAGATTTTAGGATGCCTCGGTGTCGACAAACCCTAAATGATGAGACCATGATCTTGTTCATTGACAATAACCAACTTTTTGACCAAGCTTTGTTTCTATTTAGAGAGAAACATGGCCCACAACGATGAGGCCGGGGGTTCGGGCGGCAAGGCATTCTGGGAGCTGTCCCAGGAGATGGAGGAACAACCTCACTTGTATGAGGCCGCCGCCTTCCCCACCGATCCTGAGACCACTAATGGTGCCGCCGAGGATGACCACACTGATGCCACCACTGATGGTGCCGCCGAGGATGCCACCACTGATGATGGCGACGCACGCACAGATGGCAGCCAACCGAAGAGGCAACGGAAGGACCGGCGCCCGACCGTGCTCTGCACCCTCAAGGAGGAAGTTATCAAGTGGACTCCAACGGAATCCAACGGCGCCGAACGAATAGTCAAGGGTACTCGCTTCAGCTCGGGTGCATTGTCCGAGCACCGCCTCGATCAACACCGAGAACCCGAGGCATCCCGACAGAGGGAATTTGCGCAACCTCCTCTTCACGGCTGCACGAACGATACAAGTTCCTCGCTGAATTTGCAAACACAAGCCTCAAAGGGAATAAAGTGAACAATGCTGCCCTCACGAAGATGAGCAAGGCCCTGTCTACTTGGAAAAGCAATGTGAAAAGAATGATCGAGAAAGGTGAGAGTTATCGAAGATCAAGGAGAAAATCCTTCGATCACCAAGATGACTACAACGACTTCAAGATCAATTGCTCGAGCACCGCAAACTCCCAATCAAGTGAGTGGGGGAAACAAATGCGGGAGCTGAACATAGGGGAACACACACTCGGTCCCGGCGGTTACAGAGTGGCGGAGCCTATATGGGACAAGGAGGAGGCGGACTGCGTGCGAGCAAGGCCTACCGCCTCTTCGATAAATACGGTGACAAGCAGACCAGGAACTTTGTCGGGGCCCGTACAAGAAGGACCAGAAAACAAAGGAGCTTACCACGGATCCGAAGACCAAGCAGCTTGAGCTTGTTCTGGTAAGGAATACACCCCCGCGTAATTAGCTCCATATGGTTGCATTCTAATTAATGAAGCCAAATTTCTAAATGGTTCACATTCCTTCCGCAGGCGACTGAAAGCAGTAGCGCAGGGTCGACTAAGAGCAACCCTTGGGACACCACTCTAAATAGGGGGTTGAATGTAATGAAGAACAATGATAAGCTTAGTAAGTCGACGTCAGCTGGTCGTGTGGCCGGCAAAGGCTTGTCGACAAAATGGGGGTCATACTATACCGCTGGTGTGCGGAAGGAGAAAAAGACCAGCTCGGAAAGCCAGGCGCGAGAGGTTCAAGAACTCAAGGCACAGGTGGCGCGGATTCGGAGATTGTCCAAGAGCAAGTGGAACAACGACTGGAGCGATTTATCACCGCCATTGTGCCTACCTTGATCTCGGGTTGAGTCGTGGATCGCGGGCGGCCAACAGGGCCGCCCGATTCCTAGCTTCACGGCTAGCAACTCGCATAATGCGATGGCGGGCTATTGGTGCCTTCGGCGGAGGCGGCATTGGTGTCTCCGACGCCGCACGGAGCTTAATGCACCGGGTGTACGCCGTCCGCACCTCTGCAGCAAGCGCCCCCTTCGTCAATCTGCACGCCGCCGCTGGCGGTGCCTCTACATTAGCCGAGCTCGACGCCATCATCACGGTAGCTAATTGCTTCTCTCGCCGAGGACTTCATCTCCTTGCCTTTGATCGGGCATCCTCGACGCCCTACATGTTTTCGCAGGGCGCCCGACGTTCGTGCACTCTCCTCCACTTCGTGAACAACGAGTTGGTCGATGTCGCCAAGGGCAAAATAGTTCAACCGGCAACCCTTGTTCCACGGTACCCAGATGCCACCCAACTTGTTTAGGGTTCAACTGGTTCGGTGCTGCCAGGCTGCGACGAGTTGTTACCTCCGAATCGACCCGTCGGGCCGACGATGATGACGTGATGACCTCAACGCATGCTTGAGCTGGCCCTGCTTTGGCGAAGAGCGATTCGTTTGGGGCGGGGACACCACCCAAAGACAACACCGCCACCGTGCGGCGCCAAGTCGGCCCCATGGCAAGAACGCCACAACGGTGCCGACATCCCTATGCCATCGGATCCAAACATGCATATGGAACAGGATCGAACGACGCGACGCACGACGATGATACATTTGGCAACGCCGATCAGTACTTTACCGATCATGGGTACGATGGCGACTTCATGGGGCCTCCTTCTCAAGAACCAAACCCAACAAAAGACGTGTGCGATCTAGCTCGTACGCTGGAGAAGCTGTTGCAACAGCGCCGTCGGCGCTCAGCTCTCGAGAGACGCCCACTGCCGACTTCACCGAGCCTCGATAGGCGAGGTGTGAAATATTATCAGCCCCAACACACTCAAGAAGGCGGTCTGTGAGCAAAACTCGGTCCCATTACAGGAGAAGAAGAAGGCACGCAAAAGAAAGACTAAGAAGGGTGCGAGCCAGCCGGCCGAGTACGATCCGTGCTCGGGGCGGGCCACCTTCACCGCAGGATATCTCGAGGAGGGTGCATGTGGCGGGTATGGCGATGCTACCGACAAATATGCTCAATGCTGCAACCGGTGCTATGCGGAGTCTGCATGACAGTGTTCTTTCTTTGGAGAAGCGGCGTCTCGTGGAGAAGGATGTGGCATACCCGGTTTTGCGCCAAGGTGCCGAGGGCAAGGGCTTTGTGGATAACTCCATCGGGCGACGATCGTCCTGCGTTTTGATGACATCCACGCTATGTTGAACCTTCATCCGCTGCACTACACCTTCATTCGGCTATTTTCACTGAGTATGGAGATGCGGATCATTCGCGACAAGACCCGGACATCGTGATAGTCGACCCCTTCTACATGCGTGCCAAGATCTTGGGCAGCGCCGGGACCGCAAGTCGCGAGTTCTTACCTCAAGGCGCCATTCGCAAACCAAGATACGGATAACTTCCTCGTGCCTTACTTTCCGAGTAAGTCCTCCCTCAACCGCCCGTAACATATGAATTCTTACATTTCGATCATTTTCTTTTAACATTCCGTGTTTTCTGCAGTGACACACGTTGCACGCCATCCTCCTAAGCCCCAAATATTCCATGGCTACGATTTCGACCCGGACCGTCAGTCGAACGTAGACTACACAAATGTCAAGAAGGTTCTTGATGATGTTCTCCCCGGCTACGCCAAATCTGGAGGCACCTTCACCAGGCCTATTCGTAAGTACGGCAAGCACGTGTTCTCCCACAATACGACGTTCTGCTGCGTCAAGCAGCCGCCTGGCGGTCAGAAGGGTGCCTACTACGCCATCCATCACATGCGGGCGATCGTACGGGACCATCATCAACTTCTGCTACCGAGTAAACTCAAAGATTGGGCAAAGAGCGTGTCGGCAATCCAGGACGCGGACCTCCGACAAGAATTCTTTCGCATCCAGTCGGAGTTTGCGGAAATCATCCATCAAGATGTCCTTCGTACCTCGGGGCAGTTCTACCTCAACAATCAACCGTCCAACAGTGACATCGACACAATGCTACAAATGCAGGCTGACAACGACCGTTATTTCATGACTCCCACGATAGACGGCGGCTTCATCCACGCTCCGGTCCCTTGAGTCGAGTCGAAAGCAGTGATGCTGTGTCTAGTTCTGAAACATCGATTGGCTCATGTTGTAATTAAACTTTAATGAACTTGTAGTATGTCTCTTTGGTTTCGAGAGTCGTTCAACTTAGATGTAATCGATGCTATTAATGTCTTGCTTTTCTCTTCCGATCGTTCTGTTGCATACTTATATATTGCTTATGTATTGTCTGTGAATTGGTACTAACGTTTCGTTTGGCTAGTGCATAGCGATGCCGACGTATGTCGTGTACAAGGGTAAGGTTCCCGGAGTCTACGACGACTGGGAGGAGTGTCGGAGACAGGTTCACCGATTCAGCGGTAACAGTTACAAAGGGTACACCACTAGGGCCGAGGCCGAATCTAGATACGCCCGCTATCTAGCGGGAGAGGGGAGGGAGCGTTGGAGGAACCGGATGAAGACGAGTTTCATCGTGATGATGCTCATCGTGATGACCGCAGCTCTCTTCTATGTGATGGTAGTTTAGATGATCGATATCGACTTGTAATGTGAAGACAAACTCGCTACTCATGGCTCGAGACTTGTAATATAATGTTCTATCTTTGTTCGGTCTTTTAATTGGAGACTAATATGATGAATTGTATTCGAGACTAATATGATGAATTGTATTCAAAGACTAATCTTCTATTGTATTCGATGAATCTGTTGTTGATGTGTGCTGTCTATATTTTGTCAAATTATACATTTTGTAACCTGTGCAAAAAACAGAAAATAAAAAATAAAAATAAAAACCTAATATTCATACTAATGGCGCATCACATGACAGTGCGCCATTAGTATGACAAAGCATACTAATGGCGCATCATTGGTCAGTGCGCCATTAGTATGCCGCGGTTACTAATGGCGCATCTCGTGGTCGCGCCATTAGTATGCCAAAGCACCTGGGTATACATGGCCCCTGGGAGGCATACTAATGGCGCACACTAATGGCGCACCACTGGTGTGCCATTAGTAAAAATTACTAATGGCGTGCTAGTAATGGCGCACCAATGATGCGCCATTAATGGCCAAATTAGGTGTGCCATTAGTAGCGGTTTTTCTAGTAGTGTACAACAGATGGACCTGCGCAAAAAGCCACCTTGGTAAGGTTTTTAATTTCGGTCATGGAAATTTTTTGGACGTCACTGGAGAATTAGAAGAGGATATTTATATGGAACAACCTGAAGGTTTTGTTATTCCTGGAAAAGAAAAGCTTGTCTGCAAGTTAAAGAAATCTCTTTATGGATTGAAGCAATCCCCTAGACAGTGGTACAAGAGATTTGACACCTTTATGCTCTCTCAAGGTTTCAAAAGGTCTAATTATGATAGTTGTGTTTATTTGAAAACTGTCAATGGTTCAACTATTTATTTGCTCCTTTATGTTGATGATATGCTTATTGCTGCAAAGAGTATGTCAGAGATTAATGAACTAAAGAACCAATTGAGTAATGAATTTGAGATGAAGGATTTGGGTGCAGCAAAGAAAATACTTGGCATGGAAATATCCAGAGATAGACCGTCTGGAAAAGTGTATCTCAGTCAGAAGGGGTATCTCAGTCAGAAGGGATATATTGATAAAGTTCTTCGTCGTTTTAATATGCATAATGCCAAGCCGGTGAGTACTCCGTTAGCTGCACACTTCAAATTATCATCAGCTTTATGTCCTAAGTCAGATGCCGATATTGAGTACATGTCTAGAGTTTCCTATTCAAGTGCGGTTGGTTCACTTATGTATGCCATGGTTTCTTCTCGTCCGGATTTATCATATGCATTGAGTGTTGTCAGTAGATACATGGCTAATCCTGGAAAGGAACATTGGAAAGCAGTTCAATGGATTTTCAGATACCTGCGAGGTACTTCTAATGCTTATTTACAGTTTGGGAAAACTAGAGATGGACTTGTTGGTTTTGTTGATTCTGATTTTGCTGGTGATTTGGATAAGAGAAGATCACTCACAGGTTATGTTTTCACCATTGGTGGTTGTGCTGTGAGTTGGAGAGCAACTTTGCAGTCTATTGTGGCTTGTTCCACTACTGATGCCGAGTATATGGCTATTTCTGAGGCATGCAAAGAAGCTATCTGGTTGAGAGGTTTATACACTGAGCTTTGTGGAGATTCATCTTGCCCTACCGTATTTAGTGACAGTCAAAGTGTCATATATCTTACAAAGAATCCAATGTATCATGAGAGGACAAAGCACATTGATGTCAGATTTCACTATATTCGAGATGTTGTTGCTGAAGGTGATTTGAAGGTATGCAAGATAAGTACTTATGATAATCCTGCTGATATGATGACAAAGCCAGTTCCGACCAATAAGTTTGAGCTTTGCTCAGGCTTAGTTGGTATTTCTCAGTAGTCCTATGGACTTTGACGCACAAGGTGTTTAAGCTGATTTGGATGGAGTTATTCACTTTCTTCGACTAATGGAGGGAATTTGGATCAAGGTGGAGATTGTTAAATTATGATCTAAATTCTAGTACCGTATTGGACTAGACGTAGTACATACGGTGTGGGCCTTTGCGTTGACGTCGACGCGTACGAGTACAACTCGTTTACTTGTCCTACAAGGACAGAGCGGCCCCACGCCGCTTTTCGCTTCCGCCGGCGCGCCCAGGCGACACCCGGTCGCTTGGGTTCGGGGCAGGATCGCCGGCTCTCGATTTCGCCCAAATCGGCACTAAACGAGATACTGGGGCGCGACTGGGCCGATTTTCGGCCACCGGCGCTAAAAATTCGCCTGAGGGGGGCCTATTGGGGGCGCTGCTGGAGATGCTCTTAGAAAGCGTGTGAGCTGACGATGAAAGTGTGTTTCTTGGTTGTGGCTTAGAAAGTGTGTTTCTTGGTTGTGGCTTAAAAAGGTTGTGCTAGGCAGCTCTTCTCGATCATGATCCACATGTGCTCCCTCCCTTTTTTCCTCATTTGCCTCGAGATGAATAGCAGGAAATTAGTGGGAGAAGTGCAGCGCTGATGGAAATAACCGCTGCACTGCAAGAGACCAGACTAGGGATAGAAAAATGTTATTTGGCCTGAACTCACTGTATTACAGGAAGTTGTTCGAGATTTTTTTTTTAATAAAAGCAACAAATGCTGGACTGGCAAACCCACATGTTTTTTTTTCTTGCGGGGAGAGAAAGTTGAGTCGCTGTTTGGATGGAAAAGAAGCGTGATGGCAAATGAACCCTTAACGCACAGTTTTGCTTTTGGTGTTTACGACTGATCATACTATTGGTGTAGAAATTTGGATATGAGTGAGGCAGAGGGCTCGTCAGTCTCGCACCAGCAGTTTTCTGCTGAAGATACAGGACCAGCGGGCCTGCGCGCCGGTGTTACTAGTCCAGTTAGGATTAGTAGTACACGTCCGTGTTCATGTGGAGTCTGGTTAGGATTAGTAGTTTGCTTGCCGAGAAACACTTCCCTACAGAAGACTGATGAGAAGTATTCATCAGACCTGTCAGATGCCGTTGATTTGCATTTTGATCTAACGGCTGAGAGATGCACTCAAATCAACCCCGATAATAATCACCTGATTTTCCGGCCCACTCCCCATAATCTCTCTCTGAATTAATCGCCCCTGCATAGAGCCGAGAATAGATCGCCATGCCCATCGCAGCCCATCCTCTCTCCCCAGCATGAGTTTCTGACCCCACGCATCTGCGGCCGTGCGTCATCTCGTCTGGCGGTCACGTGGGGATTGACCTACCACCTGCTCAACGACGAGCTCGTAACCTCCCTCGCCGGCGTGCTTAACTTCGTCAAGATCGTGCTCTGCTCCACCTGAAGTTTCGTCTTCGGATCCACCTCGTTTGAGTGTCGTCACAGTTGGGAAACCAGGCCAACTGGGATAGGCTCTTACGCCACGCATGATGGTGGATTACCAGGCGATGTTTTATCTCAGCATCACATGCGCAGGTAGGTGACAAGGTGAAGCACATGTGAGTCCCGAATGATGCACTAGACTGAAACTAGATTGCACGTAGTAGTAATTCATCATGAATGAACAGAGGAAGCATAGCTTGTATTGCTCTTTTTTTTCATTGGGACATTTTCGTTATTTTAAGCATTGTAGAGTTCTTCTCCATTGCTGTTGGATTTGCTCATCGAATTTTGTTAGCTCCCTTGCATTATTGTTCCTCGGATTGCAGGAAGCATAGGAGAAGGTAGTAAGAATGTAGGATGCAGCACATCTTTCCACAAGGCAATGGTGCCAGAGACGATGATCTCGGCTCTTCGCACTTATGCTTGCCGATTGTGTCACTGCCGTATATGGTATCTTCACGATTACCATGGAAGCAAATTCCCCGTTTAATCGAGATGTAGTTTGAAATTGATTTTTCCTTTTTTGATGGAAACAAATTTATGTTGTATGGAAGCAATTCTCTCTGATATATGAAAATAGTATCATAATGATTTAGGAGCAAAATGTATATCTTTGGAAGCATGATGCCTGCATTTATATTCATATGAGTCATTTTTGTTGTATATGGAAGCAAATCATCATTTTGTAGATGCAAGTTCAAAATTCTTTGGAAGCAAATTCCCATTTCTTTGGATGCAAATACAAAATTCTTTGGAAGCAAATACCGACTTCTTTGGACACAAATGCCAAACTATTCGGAAGCAAAGCCCCAATTTAGTTTGTTTGAAACCGGTGGTAACAATGGTAAAAAACAGTTTTAATGGAATCATATATTTTTTTATTGTTGGAAGCATTTTATTGTTACATTGGGGACACTTCTATGGGCATTCGAAGCAAAAAAGTTCCCTCGGCATGAACAAAATAAATGGTCTATGCACAAAATAAGGGTCACGCTCCACGCAAATCTCACCAGATTGAAACAATATATGTTTGATATGGAAGCAAATTTGCTAGGAAATTGAAGCAAAATGAATTGTTCACGTGCTAGAACGTGTTTCCATATATTATAGTATGTGCTTCCGTGTCACTAAAACTATCCAGCAGCAAGCATCAGATGCACCAGTGTTTCCTACTCCCTCCTTCCATTTATATAGGGCCTAATGCGTTTTTTGAGGCTAACTTTGACCAAATGTTAGAGCAATATTATATGACATGCAACTTACACAAAGCATACCGTCAAATTTATATGTGAAAGAAGCTTCCAATGATATAATTTTTACATTATACATCTCATGTATTATTAATCTTGTCAATAGTTAAAGGCGGTCTTGAAAAACGCATTAGGCCTATATAGATGGAAGGAGGGAGTAGTTTAGTGCGGATTCCAAAGCACGTAAACATGAAGCAATCCTCGTACGTGATTTCTGGGGAGTAGTTGGGAATCCAATCACAACTAGTGCTACATGCAAACTATACGAGTAGTTGGGAATCCAATCACAACTAGTGCTACATGCAAACTATACCTAGGCCCACCTCAATCCAACGGTGGACCAGTGGTCTGATGGAAAGCTAAATACCAGTAGTCTGATTCTTAGTGCTACCCAAGATAGTATGTGAGATTGGTACTGTTTGATCTTGACTTTGGATAATATGTATGGCTGCCAGTATATATGGGTAGTATGCACTCTCAATCTAGCGCCCATTCAGCTATAGAGATTTGCACTGCACATGATAATAACGTGGACAAACAGTTAAAATGAAGGTGATGCCAAGTAAAAAATGACTTTATGTTGGATCATAAGTGAATTATGCAGATTTTCCACATGTTGTATGCCCATAGTTCTCCCTTATTTTGGACGTTTCACATTTTATAAGTTCAAAGAAATGTATTAGTATCTCATTTTGTAATTACAAACATCAATCTCATCGTTCAACTCTCCACGCTGGCAAAATTCATGTGAAAAGGTTGAAAGGTTTATTTTTTGTTATCGTATATAGCAAAAAAATATGATATAGCTGTTGTATGATATAACTCCTCTTTATGTACGTTATTGAGCTGACCATGGTTTTGTGCACGTCTTGTTCATACACTATGTTACATAGGTGTATCTTTATCGATGTTGGGTTTCCGACAAAGTAATGCCTTTTGTTTTGCCCAGGTGAAGGGCTGCAGTTGTCTGTTTGTTTTGCCCAGGTGAAGGGATGCACTTGTCAGTTTGTCTCATCCATATGGTCGGCAGTGTCTATATGTTGCTGAGTAAATAGGCAATTTTTTTGACTAATTTAATCCATAAATAGAAGACTAGCATGGCATTAACAGAATTAACAACGTACTGATACTCAACTAAACATGCACGTACTACGCAAACAGTAGATAGATCTACACATAGTGCTAGTACTGCTAATATGGAAATAATCAGGAGAGGGCGTATTATACCCTCCAGTAGGCCAGGCAGAGGCCCCGGCGGTGGTGACAGCAGCAGCTGCGACAGCAGCAGCGGCATCCTCGGCGGCCTTCTTGTTGGCTTCAGCTTTCTCGGCGGCAGCACGGTCGGCGTCAATGGACATGGTGATGACGAGGACGAAGCAAACGTAGATGAAGTAGACGAACAGGAAGCAGTCGCGTAGTCGCTTCCCAAAAACCTATTCGGCTCTCTCCCGTACAGGAACCGGAGAGACATGGTTTCGGAGACCTGCTCTCCCGTCGACCGTGTACGCGGCGGACGGGATGGAGTCACCGGCAGCAGCAGCAAAAGAACGACGGTGGGCGTGCGCGTGGACATATGTGATATGTTCTTATATAGGCGCAGCCGCGTGGAGAGACGTGGGCTCGACCCACGTCTGAGTTCGTGACAGCCCACGATCCGACGTCTCAGATCGGAGCCCAGCTGTCAGAAACTCTCCATTAGTGACTGGCAAAAATAAGCGCGTAGGTATGAGCTCGGCTTGGCTCAATCCCGCAACCCGCGGCGCGTAGTTACGAGGCGAGGCGAGGCATGGCGTGGCGTGGCGAGGCGGGTGACGGAGGAGGAGGGCGGCGGAGGAGGAGTGCGCGAGGGCCTCATCTCTTCTCAAGCTCCAATAGCATGTAGAAGAGAAACCCTTATAAGGAGGTCCAACTCCTCTTCCACTTCCGGGGTGGGACTAAACTTCCCACTCCACCTACTGCCAATAAACCCACATGGGCCCTTGGAGATTTTCAGAAATTGCTATATGGGCCTAAAGCCCATCACAAATTTCAGCAATCCCCCACCAGATCTCGAGGGGCCATTGTGTCCTCTGTTCCAGTTACTGTTTCAATATACCAGTGTTTCAGTGAAGACACGTTAAGGTTGAACTTCACCTAGAGCAAGTAGCTACACTTCTTCACAACTGAACAATGGACTATGCCTTGAATTGTCAGTTTGGCGTAAAGAAGCTTCACCACAGGTCTTACTAGTACTGGGCTGCCGAAGGCTGACCCCTCGGGTGGAGCATATAAGTCACACTCCTGGCCTATTCATGAGCTTACTAGAGATCACCCCAATCTCATAGACTGTGACTAGCAGTCGGGCTCACATAGGTGTGTTCCTCCAAAGATCGCTCTGTAGGATAGCATCTTGCTTACATAAGCTTTGGGACAGATTAAGACAATAGTCATCCTACCATACAGTATCGAGAGTATTGCATCTCCAACGGAGTGGGTTAGTATAATTACTCTCCTTAGTTCACCACTGGCTTGTTTTCCCAGATCCTACTTCATGGGATCTCCGATCACATAGATTGGGTTACCACCATGGCAAATCATGTGGGTCTCATACCCATCTCCCTCGATGCATTATCTATCACAACACGTGATAGCCCTTTCGTAAAGCCATCTGCCGGATTCTTAGCCGTATGGACATAGTCCAACGCTATCACTCCGGAGTTTCTTAATTTTCTGACAACCTTTAATCTCATTCTTATGTGTTTGTTGGACTTCATGTTATCCTTTGAACTCTTCACCTTGGTGATGACAGTCTGATTGTCACAGTTCATAAGGATAGCCGGAACCGGTTTATCAACCAATGGCAAGTCCATCAAAAGATCTCGTAGCCATCCTACTTCAACACCAGATGTGTCTAATGCTGTTAATTCTGCTTCCATCGTCGATCTCGTTAAGATCGTTTGCTTGCAAGACTTCCAGGAAACAGCACCACCTCCGAGAGTAAACATATACCCAGTTGTGGCCTTCATCTCATCAGCATCAGAGATCCAATTCGCATCACTATACCCTTCAAGTACCGACGGGTCTCCGGTATAGTGAAGTCCATAATTCATAGTACCTTTCAGATAGCGCATAACTCTTTCAACAGCATGACAATGTACATCACCCGGTTTGGAAACAAACCGGCTCAGTTTGCTCACAGCAAACGCGATGTCAGGCCTCGTTGTGCTCGCTAGGTACATCAGTGAACCAATGATTTGAGAGTATCTCAATTGATCTTTAGCCATGCCTTTGGACTTTCGAATCAACACGCTAGGATCATATGGTGTTTGAGATGGTGTGCAGTCTGAATATCCAAAACGACTCAACACCTTCTCAACATAGTGGGATTGCGTATGTGATCCCACCTCATTATCTCTCAAGAGCTTGATGTTCAAGATAACATCAGCCACACCAAGGTCTTTCATCTCAAAGTTCTGAGATAGAAACGATTTGACCTCCTCAATGACTTTGAGGTTTGTTACGAATATCAGTATGTCATCAACATACAAGCACAATATAACTCCTTCGCCCCCACCATGGCGATAGTATACACATTTGTCAGCTTCATTAACAACGAACCCAACAGATGTCAGAGTTGTATTAAACTTATCATGCCATTGCTTAGGTGCTTGTTTCAGGCCATATAAAGATTTCAGCAACCTACACACCTTTCTTTCCTGACCATATATCACAAAGCCATCTGGCTGTTGCATGTAGATTTCCTCGTTTAGCTCTCCATTTAGAAAAGCCGTCTTAACATCCATCTGATGGACGAGAAGACCATGCGAGGCCGCCAGCGAGAGTAATACTCGAATGGTGGTCAGTCTAGCCACAGGTGAATAAGTATCGAAGAAATCTTCCTCTTCTTTCTGGTCATAACCCTTGGCCACAAGTCTAGCCTTGTACTTTTCAATCGTACCATCGGGCCTAAGCATCTTCTTGAACACCCACTTACATCCCAATGGTTTGCAACCATAGGGACGGTCAGTGATCTCCCATGTCCCATTAGCCATGATGGAATCCATCTCGCTACGGACCGCATCCTTCTAGTAGTCAGCTTCTGGAGAGGCATACGCTTCCGAAATAGAAGTGGGAGTATCATCCACGAGGTACACAAAGAAATCATCACCAACCATAGGGACGGTCAGTGATCTCCCATGTCCCATTAGCCATGATGGAATCCATCTCGCTACGGACCGCATCCTTCTAGTAGTCAGCTTCTGGAGAGGCATACGCTTCCGAAATAGAAGTGGGAGTATCATCCACGAGGTACACAAAGAAATCATCACCAAAGGTCTTTGCAGTCATTTGTCTCTTGCCCCTACCAAGGGTTTTCTCGTCGTCCTCCTCGGGATTTTCATCATGTGTTTGTTCATAATATTCCATAGGAATGGCAAGCTCAGGAGTCTCCTTAGGTTCCTGTCTAGAAGTGCTTTGCATATCTCTCATAGGAAAAATATCCTCGAAGAATGTAGCATCCTTAGACTTCATAATTGTACCAACCTTCTGGTCAGGTAGCTCAGATTTCACTACTAGAAATCTATAGCCAACGTTGTTCTTAGCGTAGCCCAAATTAGCGCAGTCCACAGTCTTGGGTCCAAGCTAACGCTTTTTGGGGATCGACACATTGACTTTCGCCAAACAGCCCCAAGTGCGCAAGTATGAGAGTGTTGTCCTTCTCTTCGCCCATTTATCATAGGGAGTGATCTCATTATCCTTTGTCGGAACTTTATTCAGGACATGAGATGCCGTCATTATAGCCTTCCCCCACCATGCCTTGGATAAACCCGATGTATCTAACATGGCGTTAACCAAATCAGTTAGAGTACGGTTTTTCCGCTCGGCAACCCCGTTTGACTGGGGTGAATAGGGAGGCGTCCTCTCATGAATAATGCCATGTTCCGCACAAAAGGAATCAAACTCACTCGAGAAGTACTCTCCACCACAATCTGACCGGACTCGTTTAATTTCCTTTTCAAGTTGATTCTCAACTTCTGCCTTATAGATTTTAAAGTAGTGCAGAGCCTCATCTTTAGTATTTAACAGATACACATAGCAATATCTAGTAGAATCATCTATCAATGTCCTGAAGTATTTCTTTCCACCTTTATTCAACACACCATTCATCTCACAAAGATCAGAATGTATGAGTTCTAATGGTGACAAGTGTCTCTCCTCCACGGCCTTGTGAGGCTTGCGAGGTTGCTTAGCTTGCACACGTGAAAGGCACTTAGAACCTTTGGCTAGAGTGAAACTCGGGATTAAATCCAACTTAGCTAGCCGCGTCATAACACCAAAACTAATGTGACAAAGACGTGAATGCCAAACTTCAGATTCATTAACATTCGAATGAATATGGTTCACGACTTTATTACAAAAATCTGCAAGGGAAAGGCGGAACATCCCTCCGCTCTCATAACCTTTTCCAACAAAGAGTCCATATTTTGTAACAACTAATTTATTATACTCGAAAACCAACTTAAACCCTTCTCTACATAGAAGGGAGCCACTAACGAGGTTCTTCTTGATGGCGGGGACATGCTGCACGTTCTTCAGCTGCACGATCCTTCCCGAAGTAAACTTTAGATCGACCATGCCAACACCATGAACAGAAGCACTCGTGCCATTTCCCATCAATACGGACCCGTGGCCTGTGACCTAGTAAGAAGTGAACAATGAAATGTCAGCACACACATGAACACCTGCACCTGTGTCCACCCACCAATCGGTGGGTTGAAACACTGAAAAACAGTAAATAGATTACTATACCCAGATGCACCATTCTCATTGTTGCCCACAATCATGTTGATGGACTTGGAGTCCTGTCCTGACTTCTTGTACTTGTTTGGGCACTTGTTGGCCCAATGTTCAACCGAACCACAAGTAAAGCAGCCCTCGTCCTTCTTGTTCTTCTTGAAGGTCTTCTTACCCTTCTTCTTAAAGTCGGTACTGTGTTGGACACCATTCTTTCCCTTGGGCTTGTGGGAGTTGAAGTTCTTCTGGTTCACCATGTTGGCAACAGAAGTCCCTTCGGCCCCTTTTCCATGCGAGTCCTTTTCCCTTGAATTCTGCTCAACACTCAGATGGCCAATGACATCCTTCACAGAGAATTCACGCCTCTGATGTTTCAGAGTGGTGGTGAAGTTCCTCCAGGAATTAGGGAGTTTAGCAATTATGCAGCTCGCGACAAACTTGCCCGGTAACTTGCACTTAAGAAGCTCAAGCTCCTTAACAATGCATATTATCTCATGAGCCTGCTCCAATAGAGGACGGTTTTCAACCATCTTGTAATCGTGGAACTGCTCTATAATATACATCTTGCTCTCGGCATCGGCGGCCCCGAACTTAGATTCGAGCGCCTCCCACGGGTCCTTTGCGACATGCACATGTAAATATGCGTCGACCAGTTTATCTCCGATCACGCTAAGAACTGCTCCAAGAAACACAACGGTGGCCTCCCTGAATGCCTTCTCCTGTTCAGGAGCCATCGTTCCCGTGGGGACACTGGTGACCCAGAACACGTTCATAGCCGTGAGCCATAAAGTGGTCTTAGTCTGCCAACGCTTAAAGTATGTACCGGTAAACTTATCCGGTTTCAGTGCGGCGGCAAAGCCACTTGCCGAAAAATTCCTACACATAATAGGTTTTTTGGATTGCTGAGTAAATAGGCAATTTTTCGACTAATTTAATCCACATATAGATGACTAGCATGGCATTAACAGAATTATCAACGTACTGATACTCAACTAAACATGCACGTATTACGCAAACAGTAGACAGATCTACACATAGTGCTAGTACTGCTAATATGGAAATAATCAGGAGAGGCATAAACGTGTTATACCCTCCAGTAGGCCAGGCAGAGGCCCAGGCGGTGGTGACAGCAGCAGCGGCATCCTCGGCGGCCTTCTTGTCGGCTTCAGCTTTCTCGGCGGCAGTATGGTCGGCGTCGATGGACATGGTGATGACGAGGACGAAGCGGACGTAGAGGAAGTAGACGAACAGCGAGCAGTCGCGTAGTCGCTTCCCAAAAACCTATTCGCCTCTCTCCCGTACAGGAACCGGAGAGACGTGGTTTCGGAGATCTGCTCTCCCGTGCACCGTGTACGCGGGGGACGGGATGGAGTCACCGGCGGCAGCAGCAAAGGAACGACGGTGGGCGTGCACGTGGACAGATGTGATCTGTTCGTGGCGGCTAGGGTTGGGAGACACCACACACTTATATAGGCGCAACCGCGTGGAGAGACGTGGGCTCCACCCATGTCCGAGTCCGTGACAGCCCACGATCCGACATCTCGAATCGTGGCCCAGCCGTCAGAAACTCTCTGTTAGTGACTGGCAAAAATAAGCGCGTAGGTGTGAGCTCGGCTCGGCTCAATCCCGCAACCCGCGACGCGTCGTGATGAGGCGGGCGGCGGAGAAGGAGTGCGCGAGGGCCTCAGATCATTTTGTATATTTTAATTTTTTTATTCTAAATATTTTTTGAGAATTTTGAATTTATGAAATATAATCTTCGGAAAAATAAACTTGGAACGGAAAAAAGTGATTGGGGAAGGAGAATAAACACAGAAATAAAACACAAGAACAAAGTAAAATGGGCTAGCCCATTATTTATTATCCTGTGCGAAGCTTCGATTATTTGTCGCGATGTATGAAAAATAGAATTTTCCCAGCTGCGTGGTCAGAAAAATAGGTCTGCTGGCTTCGCTGGGCCACAACGCGCGGCCCACATATGCAATTCTGGAAAAGCTTTTTTTTTTCTAACAAAGAGAAGCTCAAGAATTTAGTACCACCTCGGATAGAAAAAAAATCTTTTCGGCGGTGAATGGATGAAAAAATTGGCGGAGCACACTTTGCTTTATTAATAGGGGTATAGATAGATATAGATATAGAATAGATATAGATTTATTTATTTATTAAACCACAACAAGAGGACATTACAAGGGAAATTGGAGTTGCCAGCACAAAAGTCTGAGCAATAACAATACACACAGACCAGCACGAGCCGAAGCAAAATATCACATGGCGTATGAAGTACCAACATAATGTAGCGCGAGATTGATTGGAAAAATCGTAATTCAAGCTATCAATTACAGTAGCAAGAACAAAAGAGCAAGAAGCAGTTCAGATTGATGTGGTCGGTCTCTGCAGATTGACGACTGCAGATAAATTAAGGTGAGATGTGTGATGTTTTTTTTTTTTTTGAGAATTACTCCAATCTTGTGTTGGATCCCGAGTTCATATTTATTTATTTTTTTGTTGAGGAAACCGAGTTCATATTTATTTATTTTGACTCTTCCCAGTTCATATTTTTTGTCAGACAACGAGCGAACGAACGGGGGCCCAACACTTGTTTACTTTGTCCAATAAGGGCCCAAGCCCAACCAGTGCTCTCTACGAATAATTAGCAGCGAACTCAACCCGCTGCTAGCCTGCTACCACTACGTCGATCCTGGCTAGGTCTTCTTGGCGGCCGCGGATGAACGCCGCCCTGGATGCCGCCGGAGCGGCCCGCCGTCGCAGCCGACGCCTCCATCCCCAGGTTCAGGCGAATGAGGAGGCAGCCGGAGTGAATCTGAGGCGCAGTGCGCGTCTCCATCCCCCAGTCCACGCAAGTGACGAGGGCGACGGAGTCACCCGCCGCCGCAGCCCTCGCCTCCATCCCCAGGTTCAAGGAGTGGCTCGCCGGCGCAGCACGCGCCTCCGTCCCAAGGTGCACGCCAGTGAGGAGGCATCCGGAGTGATCCGCAGCAGTCGTCGCCGCCGCCACAGCTCGCCGGCTGCGCTATCCTCACCGCTTGAAGACGACGATCTCCTGAGGGAGATCCTGCTCCGTCTCCCGCCGCGGCCCTCCTCCCTGCCCCGCGCCTCCGCCGTCTGCAAGCGGTGGCGACGCGCCTCCACCGACCCAAGGTTCCACCGCCAGTTCTGTGCATATCACCAAAAGCCGCCCCTCCTTGGTTTCTTCGAGGATAGCGTGGATGGTATTGTGTTCAGACCAATCCTGGACCATCCCGATCGTATCCCTCCACAGTGCTTCGACCTGCGACCCCACGGCATTGACAGCGGCAACCTCTCGAGGTTCCAACTGCTTGGGTGCCGCCACGGTCGCCTTCTCATCATGCGCCCACCGCAGCAGGATCTTATTGTCATTGCCCCCATGACCGGCGAGGAGTGCCGTGTGTCCATTCCGCCGGAGTTCAATAAACGCTATGTCAACGGGGCGGTGCTCTGTGCTGCTGCTGACCACGACCATGTGCATGGAAGCTGCCACTTGAGCCCATTCAAGGTGGTCTTGCTATCCACAAGCACCTACTATAGTGGTCCACAACTCATCTTAGCATCTGTTTACTCCTCGAAGGATGGCCTATGGGGCGATGTCATCTCAACTCCGACTCCATGTGAGCTTCCTGGTGGCGGTACTCATGGGTCACTAGTTGGTAATGCACTTTACTGGTTGTGCAGAGATTACATGATTGAGTTTGATTTGGATGGGCACATCCTAGCTTTGATCAGTGCCCCTCCCACTATAGACGAGGCACGTCACTTTTTTGACATGCGTGAGGTCATCCAGATCATGGATGGCGCTGTTGGGATCGCTATATTGTCTCACTATTACCATAACATTCAAATGTGGCAAAGGAAGGTCAATTCTCAAGGTGTTACCAAATGGGTGTTGTGGAAGACCATTGAAATGCGTAATATTGATGGAATCCCTCCTGGGGTTAAAGGCGAGAGGCCAGGGCTGTTATTTAGACTGAGATATGCTGAGGATACTGATGAAATATTTCTATATGTGGGCCATAATGTCTATATGGTTCAACTTAAGTCGATGCAATCGAAGAAACTTTGTGAAAGCGGTTGTGTTAGTGCTCATCATTCTTTCAAGAGTTTCTGTATGCCAGGTGATTGTTCTTCATTAGTCCTCACATCGTAGTAGTAACCTAGTTATGTTCTTAAAGGGATGATCGAATACCTTTGCTATGTAGACGAACTTATGACAATACTCTTTCATTTCATATAGCTGCACATTGTGTTGTCATTCAATATATTTGTATTCATCCTTGGGAGATAACATATCAAATCTCAAATGAAATGAGCAACAATGTGAATTCAAATGTCAAATGGTTAACTCATTCGGCATGTTCGGAACCTTAGCTAGCTATATTCTTTTATCTAGTACTTTTAATCTTTCTGTTTTTCTTAACTCAATAAAACAACTTTCGTTGAAAGTGTACCTTCCGGAATAGTAGTTTTCCTTGTCACTTGCTCAATACTGTCATGCAAGTGAATGGTAGATCTATACCACTTTTTTCCGTGTTTGTTATCTCTAATCATTCTCTATTTATTTAGTTTGAATACTCAAGATCACTTTGTCGGTAATGTTTAGAGTTTTGGCACCTTTTTTTTTGTATTCTTGACCCTGAGGGGGGTTGAGTATACATGAGATAAATTATAGGCAGTGTATTGCTTTCTTATGAGCTAAATTTCAGGTAGCTATGTATACTTCTTTTAAGAATATCCCTTGCAAAATGCAACATATATGGTTTTATCTGTTGGCAGTATGAGTAGAGTAGCCAGCTATAAAACATAAATACAAAAGTGAGTTTTTATTTTATATATTTGTCAATTCATCTATGTAACAGACGACTCATTGTTGCCTTCTCATATCCATTTGTCTTTTTTTGGAATTTTATTAAACACATGCCTTATGCTTGTAGGCACAACCATTGTTGGTGGATGTGATGGATCCCATACATAGGATGACATTTTGTTTTGATGTGCTGAATGGTTCACCAGGTAAGAAGGATCTTTTGAATATACTTTGTGAGATTCGAACTGATTGATTTTCTCTTTGGAAAATATCTGGCTGACACTATGGTTAGCATGCATCCTCAAACTACTGTCCTTTCGGCTATAGTAATAACATAGACAAGCAATTAAAATATTATATGCCTGAAGTTCTCTCTTGGTTTAGTTCTTCTGGAATCTATAGCTGACAACAATATATTAGTAGCACATCTTGTCATTTCAAACACCAGTCACATCATTCAACTCCGTCACCCAACAAATTCATGTGTGTAAAGGCTGAAGGTTTATTTTGTTGTCATTGATATTCCTAGGAGATATAGCCAGTAATATGATGATACATCTTTTTCTTGGCGGATATGAAATAGGTCTTCTTTATGTCGCTGAGTTGATCATGAGTTTGTACACACGTTTTTTGATAGATCAAAAGGCTCACGCCCCGCTCCATTTATTAAAATGAAACGTCAGTAACATCATTCTTTTAAGCGCCTGCAACTGCCTTAGCAGGCAGAACAACTCAGCAGACCAAACTCAGTTTAACACAGCACAAAAAAGGCTCAGCAAAACTGAATGGATATTACGCTCCTGAGATAACAGCTATGCTTCTTAAATAGCAGCTGCTAAGCTTTTTCTTTAGAACAACAGCTTGAGCATGGTCCTGGACCCCATTACCTCCGGCGTCCCAGGTCCTAGCAGACTGACAGCCCATTGCTTCTTCACGATGCACAGAGCGAGCAAGGGAGTTTCCATCGCCTTGTCTTCCGTGAGTAGGAGACACTACACCAGTGTTGTGAACATAGTTTGTGAAATTTGAACTGTTTGATTCTCTCTTTAGAAAATATCTGGCAGCCAATCTGAGCATGCACCCTGAAACTACTAACCATTCGGCTATTGGGATTCACACATACTAACAATGATCATGAGTTTGTACATGCATCTTGTTCACATACTATGTTACATAGGTGCTTCTGTTAAATTTTATCTTTATTTGTACTGCAGGTTTATGTGGAGATTAATTCTTTTGTGTTGTCCCGGATGAAGAAAGGGCTGCTGCAGTTTTTTATTATCAATGAGTTTGTCGGGCATCAACGTGGTCGGCAGTGTTATGCCATCTGAAAAAACTTACCAAGCGTGCGCTTTAGTGTGCTAAGTTTCTAATGTAACAAGATGCTTTTGAATGCCCTTGTATTATTTCAAGTCAGATTTCGTCGTCTGTTGCTTTATGCACATGCTTGTGTGTGACAACTATTCTCTTTAGCCATGACAATTTCAGCCTCATGTACCACCAAAACGTGTGTATTTGAGTGCTTCTCAGCTGTTGTTTGGAAAGCATGTGAGCCCCGTAGATCTAATGTGATCACGATCCATCCCTGCTCTCTCCTTTTTATTTATTTGCCTTGAGACTAATAGCAGAAAATTAATGAGAGGAGTGCAGGGCTGATGAAAATTAATGAGACTGACGCTGCTACGGATGTCCACTGATGTTGTAATGGAAGGACTTGTCATTTTTGCAGCAGTTTACTTGATGGTAATGATACCGGGCCAGAAATTTCCGCAGCAAGTCTATAATCACATCCATGATTCTCTGCTGAAGATGCAGGGCACACACGACAGCAAGTCTACAGTCGTAGTCCTAATCGCAAGAACACATACGGCAGCAGGTCGCACTCTTAGCTTGTAGTTTTCTCTAGACTTCCAAGTCGTTTGAATGTTTTTATATGGAAGAAATTAGCGCATATTAAATTTAAATGCCGTGACAATTTTTCTCGGTCTACAAGTCATTTCGATGTTTACATGTCTGAAATTATTGCTGTAGAAATTTGGATGAGAGAGGCGGGACTTTCCTTGCCCTGAGAGTGAGATGCCCTGTGAATGGGAGTTAGGTTGCTGTTGCTGTCACGTTATTTGTAGTGGTTCATATGAGCCAGAGGACTCGTCGTTCTCGCAGCAGCTGTTTACTACCGAAGATGCGAGACTGGATGGCAGCGAGTCTACAATCACACTCATAATTGCAGCGATATGCATGGCAGGAGGTTGCATTATTGACTTGTAGAGTAGTTTCTGCTGAACTTTGAGGTCATTTGAATGTTTTTTATATTGCTGAAATTACCGTGGATTAAATCAGAATGCATGTGACAACAAGAAATAAGCTTAATTTTTCTTACCCTGAGATTGAGGTTGCTGCTGCTCTCCACTACTTTGGTCCATGTATATATATTATATGCGACATTGGACTGCAGGTCTACACTGACAGAGTGAAATTTCGGAGATAAGGTAAAGAGCTACCAGTGCACCACCACTCTGACTGAAATTCCACAGCTCAATTTCTTACCCTGAGGCCCACTGATTTGTAGTGGTCCAAAGAACTCATCATTTTGGCAGCAATTTGCTTGATGATACAAGTCTACAACCACATTCATGGTTACAAGAACTGTCTTAGCAGAAATAGAAAAAGTGTGAGCACGGCATGAGGTTGCATTCGCAGTGGATGTGGTGAATCCATCCACACAGGCTCACATCTATCATCATCGTCTTCAATTCTCCATAGTCCACACATTGAGAAGAGTAAGTTTGCTACATGAGGAAGAGAAAATAACACTTCAGCTTGCGCAAGCTGTTATTTCATATATTCAAATAATACGTGTCTTCCACAATGATGATTACATCAACCAATTAAGCAGTTGGAGTTCTACATCCTCTTTTTACAACTGCTAGATTTTATTACATGTTTCCACATAAAAGTTCACGGGACCTGGGACACATAAGAATCTGAGATCTCATCCTCCTCCGAGATCTCAGTCAACTCGGACAACAAAGGGTAAGAGTCCGGAACAGCAATGTGCTCATCGTCACAGAAGAATGGTCTGGAAGGCATCTGCAGGCCATCGACGCCACCTTCTAGCATCTCTATAACCTCGCTCATTGTTGGCCTGTCATGGGACTTCATTTGGATGCACCGTAGTCCAATGATGCACAGCTTCCTCTCCAACTCATGCATGTCAGCAACGGGAGATATCTCACACACTTCTTGTTCAGTTAGTCTATCATACACCCATGATGGGTAGTATGCTTGGCTCGAGTTCACTGCATTCGGATCGGCGTTCCTTCTTCCTCCGGCCATCTCCAGAAGCAGCATCCCGAAGCTGTAAACATCGGACTTGCTTGATATGGTACCAAAGCTCCGAGATATCATCTCAGGAGCTATGTACCCAACAGTCCCACGTAAGGCATTAGATGGCACAAAACTGTTGTCCCTTGGGTACAGTTTGGCAAGTCCAAAATCAGCAACTTTTGGGACAAAATTGTTGTCAAGAAGGATGTTGTGTGGCTTGATGTCGAAGTGCAGAATCTGCATTTCGCACCCCTGATGCAGGTAGTTGATCCCTCGGGCAATGCCCAAAGCAATCTCATTGAGCTTGTCCCAAGAAAAACTCTTCTGGGCTGAAAAGATGTACTTGTCAAGAGAACCTCGAGGCATGTACTCGTAAACAAGAGCCCTTCTCATTTCCTCTGAGCAGAACCCCACGAGACGGACCACATTGACATGGTGGATCCTGCCGATGGTGGAGACCTCACTGATGAAGTCTTCTCCGTTGCAGTTGGAGCTGCCCTCAAGCATCTTGACAGCGATATTGACATTGCCTGGGAGTAGCACGCCCTTGAAGACGGAGCCATAACCACCTTGGCCCAGCTTGTCTCTGAAGTGGCTTGTCAATGCAACGATGTCTGTGTAGGCGTACCTCGTCGGCCCGATCATTTGTTGCATCTGGAGGAACTTTTCAACCGCATCAATTGTGATCCTTGTTTTCCAGTACTTTTGGGCAAGGAACATCAATACTGCTAGGGGCGCTAGCAGGAACCTGCAAAGTACTACAGACAAATAAGTTTACATATGGAATTGGCTGTGGTGAGGTTAATACACCACTTGTTGTAGGCTGGAACAAAATAATTTATGTAATTTTGAAGTACCAGCAATCCACTTCACAATCACCAGAGCAAATACTGGGGGCAGAACATGATGAAATGATTGATCATCACGAATCATGACCCTCATGTACAGAAGCATATTGTTACTATTTAAATTTACACCAAATATGCATGCCCAGAAACTGAAGTCCATAAGAAGGATGTCCATGGTCCAACTCTTGATGTTGTTGCCTGTAACATGATTTCGGTCGCTGCAAGAGCATTGCATGCATGGTACATAAAACATATTAAAGGGGGAGAGATAGGATTATCTAATACATGGTAGAAACGGAATAGGAAGTCCAAAAACTCACCGAAACGACCAATCGAGGCAGCTGTTGATTTGCCCAATAATGCTCAATGGAGGATCCAGCAGAGGGAATCGAACAGAGAATCCAAGCCTCAGGTGTTTTACAAAATCTGCATAATGGCTGAAATTGTAGTAGTTACCAGGAGCCGGATCACTCAAAAGAAACATGGCCAGGTACCCGCAAGAAGGCGCTAAGTATTCAATAGACACAGTGTCAGTCACTATATAAACAAAAGAGTGGTTGTTGCTCAGGCAAGGGACCGGTGTGTACGAATACTGATAAAATTCATTTGTTAGTGACACCGCCTGCGAGCAATTCACAAAGCTACCCACTGTGTCTGTATACATAGGGAGCAATTCCCAGCTCTGGTCTTTGTCTGACCTTTGGATCCCGTTGAAATAAGGAAGCTGATCCCAGCGAGGAAGAGGGCAGCTGCTGTTCATGTCCAAGTTGACATCAACGATCCGGAAGGACGAATCGGTGTAGTTGATCTTAGTGACAAAGTATGTCGCTGTGTTGATCTGAATTATAGCCTTGCTATCAGTACAAACCAGCTCATATGATTGAACACCGCACCTATGTGGATCCCCTTGCCGGCGGAAAGGATGTGATATATTATGGAGATGTCCACAGGAGAAAGTATCACAGTGGTTTCGCCCATGAACATCACGTAAGAGTACTGCAAGCACAACAAAGATTAATAAGGCTTGCAGGGTAGTAGAAAGATGAAGTGAACTACAAATCGCCATGGCTTGCTCTGATAATTGCGGAAGAACTAAACCGAACCCAACTGTGCCCACTTACATAAACTTCATAACCCCCACCCAGTACAATTCCAAATTGCTTCCTCATTTTCACACTCACCTGTCACTGACGAGATATGAGTACGACATGAGTGGACTGTGGCAAGTCTATAGTCACACTCAGACCACTAGAGCAGAGAAGATTTATGGTGACCAATTATTTCTTCGTTCGGATAGGTATGTATTGCTGATGAGACTGACAGGAGTGGACTTCAGTCAGTCTACAATCACAATCCGACCACTAGAACACGACAAGAGGTTGCATTCAAAACAGGGATTCTTCTTAGGTGTATGGCTATTAGTACAGAGCCATTGGCACTGTTACTTGCAATAAATGCGGATCACCTCTTTCATATACACAGACTTCCTCAGTTGCTATGTCTTGCTAGGCTTCATCTTCCTTCCATTTCCATGAGCAGCACAGTAGACAAAGATGAGTAAAATACTTCCTATAGCCATCCTCCTGCTCTATCTTCTGAGTCATGGAACTGGTATGGCCACAGTTTCAGCTTGGGATGACAAGGATTTCTTCAGATACTGTCCACCGTCCTGGTGCAGCAAAGATGGACCTGAAATCAGGTTCCCGCTCAGGCTTGAATCCAGCAATTCATCATCATCATGTGGTGCAACATGTGCGAAGATAACATGCTCTGGCCAAGACACCATTCTGCTTCACCCACTTCTTGGACCATGCAAAGTGACCGCCATAGATTATAGCCGGGCTTCCTTCAGCATCGTCCCACTTGTAGACTCTTGCCCGCTTCAAAAGCTCATCTCCATAAATCTCCCAGCCATAGCTGATGTCAATCGTTGTGCACTATATGAGTCCACACCTGGAACATTAGTACATTGTTCAAGTGTGTTTACACCAAGTGGCACTGCTGAATTTGCAGGTGACATATATCCCAAGAATACTGCCGATTATATTGTTGGCCCAATATCTTGCTTTAGCAACCAAACTCGGTTTGTGTATTTGGTGATGCCTCGGCTATACATGCATGTGCTTCCCTTGGACTGCAAGGTCATCTCACATGGCAACATTCCGATACCCAACCCATCGTTTTCCACATATGACCCTACGTTCAAGCAATTATCGGAAAAAATAATCAATTTTGCTGAATTAACTGCTAATTGGGAGTATTCTAATTGGGATAACGATGGAAGCATTCCCAGCAGTTGCACACAATGTGAACTTCATGGGCGACGCTGCGCATTCAGCTCAGAAAGGCACCAAGTGTTCTGCATGGATAAGAGACCTCACGGTATGGCTTTTTCCTTTTGTATTTAAGATTCACTAGTCAAACCTTAGATGACTGCAGAACACTTTTATTATCTAATGTTGCTCTGTAGTATTTCAAAGCTCTGTAATTTTACATGTATATACACTACTACTTTCGGTTCTTTGAAGCTTCCATGAGATTTTCCATCAAATTATTTTTAGTGAAGTAGTATGAACTATTTGGGCACACTTAGCTTCAGTCTTCATCCTACACCTATCCATTTCTCCCAAGTTCCGTACGAAATCCAACAAACAATAGCAACCTAAAAGGAAAATGTGTTTGTTAATAAAGCAGAGTTCAGTAACTGTGACTATTTGATTTGAAGCTTTTCACAGTCTAATACTCTGATAGACATCCACACATACAACACTAGTAAGGTTGCCAAGATCAGACACCTAGATAGGATTATTTTCATGTGGGTTAGATTGGAATGAAAAGATAGCATTACATCATACCTCAGCCACAAAACTTATTTTATAATTAGTTGATTACAACCCCAAATAGGATCTCAATCTTAAGGTTGTAACTAAGATATATGGGTAACAATCCTCACAGCCGTGGTTAGGGGAACAGAGTTCTGATGATATATGTTTCCCAGCAGGAAACTTGCTTATGATGAAACAGCTAAATAAGAAGTTCATAATCACAGTACAGTCATTTCTCACAAACTAAAATCCTACTGTATCCAACCAAAGCCACACATTTCCATGCTTGAAATGAATTTTCCTGCTACTGTTTGAAAAGGAGCCACCTCTTATAGCTATGACTTCCCTGTTTTTCATGAAGTGAAATTCAGTTTTACTTACCAAACCATCAACTGAATGCTATTTTATTTTTTGGTATTTGCAGGCTCACGTGTCAAAGTCATTGCAGGTACTGCTTCAATCAACACGACCACACCTTTCAATTCATTCCAATAAAACTAAAAAAAACATCCAGAGCACACACTAATGTCTTAGTAATGGCTACCCTGAGTCCCTGACACTTGTTTCTCTAATCCTTATCACGATCAGCCAATCACTAAGAGATGGCTTTCTAGCCTGCAGTGTGATGATTTCTACTTCTGTTTATGCAGCTACATCATCTGTAGCCGCATTTATAGTTCTTTCGGTGATGGTGGCCACAACGATCTATCTGTCCTTGAAGTCAAGGTACAATGAAGAGATAAATATGAAGGTTGAAATGTTTCTCAAGGCATATGGCACATCGAAACCCACAAGGTACACTTTCCCTGAAGTTAAGAAGATGGCAAGACGATTCAAGGATAAACTAGGCCAGGGTGGATTTGGAAGTGTATACAAAGGAGAGCTACCAAATGGAGTTCCTGTGGCAGTGAAGATGCTAGAGAGCTCTACAGGAGAGGGAGAGGAATTCATCAATGAAGTTGCAACCATTGGACTAATCCACCATGCAAATATCGTCCGTCTTTTGGGCTTTTGCTCCGAAGGAATGAGACGGGCTCTTATTTATGAATTCATGCCTAACGAGTCACTGGAGAAATACATATTCACACATATTTCCAATATTTCTCAACAACTCCTAGCACCCAACAAAATGCTAGATATTGCTTTAGGCATCGCCCGAGGAATGGAATACCTGCATCAAGGCTGCAACCAGCGCATTCTCCACTTTGACATCAAGCCACACAACATCCTGCTGGATTATAACTTCAACCCGAAGATCTCAGACTTTGGCCTTGCAAAGCTGTGTGCAAGGGACCAGAGCATTGTCACCTTGACTGCAACAAGAGGCACCATGGGATACATCGCACCAGAACTATACTCTCGGAACTTTGGAGGGGTGTCTTACAAGTCAGATGTGTACAGTTTTGGCATGCTGGTTTTGGAAATGGTGAGTGGAAGGAGGAACTCAGACCCAAATGTTGAGAATCAGGACGAGGTATACCTCCCGGAGTGGATCTATGAGAAAGTAAATACTGGGCAAGAATGGGAGCTTACTTTGGAAATGACAGCAGAAGACAAGGAGAAGATGACACAGCTGACTATTGTGGCACTGTGGTGCATCCAGTGGAACCCGAAGAACCGGCCTTCAATGACCAAGGTGGTAAACATGTTAACTGGGAGGCTGCAGAACCTGCATATTCCCCCCAAGCCCTTTGTGTCGTCTGATAATCGTCCCATGCGACAAAACACGACGAACACATGAGCATGCATTGTGTGTGTGTTTTTGTGTGTATCATTACACGTTTGAGGGAACATAACTCGGATCTGCGTCATAAAGCGTAATGCCTTGCCACTAGCTTGCCCAGTGTTCGATTACATACTGAACCACATGGGATTCTGCAGTACTGCCAATACTGCATCTGTATCATACCATATTGTAATGCTATTAATTAGAAACATACGGCACCGGATCTTGCAGCCATTTCCTAACAGTGCTGTGATATAGTAATGCTATTAATTAGAAACATACGGCACCGGATCTTGCAGCCATTTCCTGACAGTGCTGTGATATAGTAAATCTTACCCAGTCATTGCTCTGATTGTATCCCCCTTTTCCGCATATAGGCTGCTTATATTCTAGAAAAAGAGAGGATCCAGAAACTAATCACGCAACTTCCATGATTACTTACTAGTAGAAACTCAGCATTCCTGTTCGGAAATCAAAAGGAGAGCAAAGGGGATTACCGTGGCTGATAGCTTCCGCTGGAGTCCCGGTGAGACGCGAGCGAGGCGGTGTGCCGGAGTAAGACGAGGAGCTCGCCTACCTGGGCGAGCTCGACGGCCTCCGGCTGGCAGGCACGGCTCCACTGCGCCGCCGGCCGCCGCCTAGGGTACAAACTGCCACCCGTTTCCCTTTGGATAAACCAGAGTTCTTTTTTCTGAGAAAAGGATAAACAATAGTTGGGCCTTTGCGTGAGATGGGTCGGGCTCCCCTGCAAAAAATGAGCGGCCCATGCTAACTTACAATACGACCGAATTGGTCACAAAATTGATCGCACTGGGATTGTTGGGCCGCGGTCCCTAAAAAAAAGGCTACTCAGAAAAAAAAATAGTTCACAAAAATAAAACAAATCCAAATTAAGTTCACGCAAATTGTTCAAAATTTACTAAAAAATAGTTCACAGAAATAAAATTATTCCAAAATTTACTCAAAAAATAAATAGTTCACAGAAATTGGATTGTTGGGCACCGCCGCTTGCCAGAGAAGACTGCACGCCGTCGGCACTTGTGTCTGATATCCCTTTTTCAAAACTCTGTTCACAAAAATAACGATTCAAAAAGTAAATCTTCAATGCTAAAAAATTGGGCAATTATCAAAAGATATATGAACGGAAAGGTAAAATAATAGACCTTAATATCTGGGGGAACGTTCCTCAGGGAGAAGATCACATCGAATGTTTTCATTTCGAGGAAAGTTAGGATCGACCGAGATCCCGAAATCACTAATTGAGGAGTACTCCTTTCAAATATGACTTCCACCTCCCCGGGATGTGACAAGTGGGCGCTACACATGCGCCACTTGTCGCAACCTGGAAGTTTTCCCTTTTTTCATAGATTCGTTTGTTCAAAACTATTTATCTCTTAAATCGTGCGTCCAAATCTTGAGCCATTTTCACCGTTGGATCCCTCGCGTCGACACTTTCAAAGCTATATCCCATATTGATAGGTTTTGAAAAAAAATCATGAAAAAAATGATCGGGAAGACATTTTCTTTCTTTCCGAAAGTCGTTTCCAAGAGGCACGACCTTATCTCTCGTGGAAGCAAAATCGTGCCTCTCACAGAAAAAAATACGTTTTTTTTTTTCGTTTTCGAGAGACACGACCGTGCCTCTCGCGGAAGCAAAACCATGCCTCTCATGGAAGCAAAACCGTGCTTCTCACGAAAGGGAATTTTTTTTTTCATTTCCGAGAGGCACGGAAGCAAAAACATGCCACTCGCGGAAGCAAAAACATGCCATTCGCGGAAGCAAAAAACCGTGCCTCTCACGGAAGGAAAAAAAATGTGTTTTTTCGTGTAAAAGAAGTTTGAAATTTTTTTGGGTTCGAAAGTTAAGGCAGACCGGTGA
This sequence comes from Aegilops longissima, assembly GCA_021605205.1. NCBI lineage: Eukaryota > Viridiplantae > Streptophyta > Magnoliopsida > Poales > Poaceae > Aegilops > Aegilops longissima. The sequence goes on along the minus strand of CM038678.1, from coordinate 10,548,381 downwards.
AAAGCCGAGAAAAAACCATCTAAAAAGACAAAAATGTGTGCAAAAAAATAATTAGTCTCTGTAATTAAGCAGGGCACTCGTTCCAGCATCACTGCTTAATTACTGCTTCTACATAAATAATTAGTCTCTCTGTAAACAAAACAGAATTTTCTTCTCCCTGGTTGAAGAAAGAATAAAAGAAAGGCTAACAATGCTTGCTGAACTGAACTGCGTACTCTGAGCTCTGACAAAACTGAAAATCCAATTGTATGTATGTCTCATTGTTCACTCACTTTTTTTCCCTGAGACTCACTTGCATGGGGAACAAACCGGGCCACTTACATGAACTTGGTGGCCCAACCCAGTCCACCGCAGGAGAATTGATTATAACCCCCCCTGGTTCGTGTGCCTTGGATCTTAAGCCCCTTTCTTTGTATGCCTCCCTTCTAAGGCCCCCGGTTTGGTCTAGTTGTTGCTAATTCCCCCCTTTGACATGCTTATCATATTTGTCAATATATAACCAACAAAAGGGCACATGATTAGACAGAACTGCTCCTCAATTTTTACCCAGCAGCAGCGGACAACCTGGAGACAGCGTGCTCCATCCGGCTCTGCCTTTGACTGCTCCGGCCTCCCTTGAGCGACCCCCGTCGTCTTACTGCTCATCTCCAGGTCGAGCTCCATACGACGCAGACCTCAGCTCCGCCGGTCGCCACCGTGACTGCGGGGGTGTGAAGGAAAAAGCCCACTCAAAAGCATAGCTGCAGACAGGAAGAAACCAAGGCCAGGCCAGCGAGCTAGGTCTTCCTCTGGCGCCGCCGGCATGAGCCACCTCCACCCCGGCGAGGGCGCCGCCGGAATGCCCTCCCGCCACCGCAGCGCGCTTCTCCGTTCCCAGATCCACGCGACTTTCTTACCCGGGAAATCAAATGTGCATCCCTTCTACTAGAGTGAACCCTCGTCGGCATGGTGTAGGTGTCGGTAAAGAAGTGATATTGTTGTTAACATGACTAAAATTAGTGATGTACTCCCTCCGTCCCATAATGTAAGACGTTTTTCGACACTAATGTAGTGTCAAAAAACGTCTTACATTATGGGACGGAGGGAGTAGATGTTTGAATGACAGAGACGCGACTTTCTTACCCGGGAAATGAGGTTGTTGCTGCTATCCAATGGGAGTACTTTGTCATCCTAGCAGCAGCTATTTTCTGCTAAAGATGCGGGTCTCGAGGGTAGCAAGTCTTTGCCTGTAATTTTCTGTAATCGTGCTACGCATTGGTGGTGAGAGACCTGGAGGCTTCAACTTTGGTAGGCTTTGTTGAATCTGATTCTGTTCTGACAACCCAAAAAAATTCTACTATCTATATAGTACTATCAGTGTACTATATATATGCTTGTATGTGGTCACCTAAAGAGTGAGATTTGGGATGTTTATCAGTACTACTACCTGATCTAACCCACAATACATGGACCAAAAACATATGCATTTTTTATACTAGAACTACATATGTTTTGTTCTCTGTCATGTGTAATTGCTGAGATGATCTGGTTACCAATCATACCCTGGTGAAGTGGTGTATGTATATTGGCATGAGTGGAGAATACACTTGTCGAGCATTTGAATGTGTTACTGGTTTGCTCGATGAGCTACATACATCCGCCTGTTTTCATGTGGTTTGCAGAGGGATTTATGATCCTGGCATCATGACTTTGTTGCAACAAATTTTGGTACGGCTACAAGTGTGAGCTACTTAATATTAGACTGGGAGCAGGTAGGTGATTTCCCTTTCCTGTGCTATGTAAAGGAAGAAAGAAAGGCATGGTCTGTTGTGTTGTAATTTCTCTGTAGCCCTTTATGGTGGGTTGATTTTGCCTGTAGAGTGTTACCATATGAAAACATTACATGGCCTACAACAGAGGGAAGAACTAACTGTATGGCCTGTAGAGTGTTAGTTTTGTTAGATTTATTTCTGTAGCACAAATCTGTTACTAGCTAGTGTTTTGTAGCTCAAACAAAAGAATGTTTCAGAATGCTCCTAGCTCTGCAAAAGCAGAGAGATAACACTGATTTTTTTGTTGTTGTTGTAAGTTTTATTTACTAGGAGTGCTCCTGAATTCCTTGCAGATTCAACTGGGTGGGTTCCTAATCAAGTTCCAAATGACGATGGCCTGAACCTCTGTGTGTGTGTCTGTCGTAAGGCATTCATCTTCAACTAGAGCAGAGAGGACTAGAGATACGGGGTAAAATTTAGTTTTGCTGCTGAAAACTGAGCACCGCGTTGCCAAACAGTTTTGCTGTAGTACTAATGACTGACGAAACTGAAACTCCATGCCACCACCACGGTTGTTTAAAAGAAACTATTCTATGCCACGGAGAGAATATACACAGTTATTCAGGTTCCGCGTGCTCAAACATTTCCAAATTAGTGCAGAGTGGACAAGTGAAGGAGACGTGAAGATATATAGTTCACTAGAATTAACATCTGGTGAGTAAATCATCGTGAATAAAAAAGGAAAAACATCTGGGAAGGAAATTGCACATGATCCCCTAGTACAGTTGACATTGCTTCGAGATTCACTTCAACTGGGCAAGTTTTACTTATACCGAGACAACTGCCGCTGGGTTTTCTCACACAGCGGCAGGGTACTCGTTCACACACAGACACACTATACTACAGGTACGATACTAGTAATAGTTAATTATCTGGGAGTAAAATTTATTTTCCATGGTTGAGAAAAAAGAAGAAGATTAAGGCTAATAATGCCGATGTATTTAATCTACAAATAAACTTGCTGAACTGCATACATAAAAAAAAAACTTGCTGAACTGCATAGTAGTCACTCTGACCTCCATTCAAATGTGGCAAAACGAGGTCAATTCTCAGAGTGTTAACAAATGGTTGTTGTGGCAGACCATTGAAATGCATAACATTCATGGGTTACCTGCTCAGATTGAAGGAAGGAAGGCAAAGTTATTTATACTGGGATATGCTGAGGATACTGATGGAATACTTTTAAATATGGATGACAGTGTCTATATGGTTCAACTAAAGTCGATGCAATCTAGAAAACTTTGTGAAAGGCCCCCAAAAAATCACTATCATTCTTTCAAGAGTTTCTATATGCCAGGTGATTGTTCAGTCTTATTCCTCATACAATAGGAGTAACCTAATCTTGTTATGTTTCGTACATGGATGTTCAAATAGCTTTGCTAGATTAATGAACTTATAGATAGCCATATTGTTTCATTTAATACAGCCGTATTTTGTGTTATCATCCAATATACTCAATTCGTCCCACAATATAAGACGTTTTTGCAAGCTATGTTAGGTTGAAAAACGTCTTATATTATGGGACGAAGGGAGTAGTTGCCTTCATCCTTGTGAGGTAACAAGTCAAATATCAAATGAAATCAGTCATAATGTAAAATCAAATGTCAAATGGTTAACTCATTGAGCATGTTTGGAACCTCAGCTAGCTATATTCTTCTACCCGATATTGTTAATCTTGCTATTGCTCTTAACTCCCTAAAAGAACTTTGGTTGAACCGTACCTTCCGGAATAATAGTTTTCTTTGTCACTTGTTCAACACTGTCCTACAAGTGTCTTGTACATTTTTAACACACCTTTTCTCGCGTTAGTTATCTCTAATCAGGCTCCTTAAGTGCTCAAGATGACTTTTGTTGGAAGTGTTTATGAGTTTTGGCATTTTTTTTATCTGCACATGAGGAGGGATACGTTTACATGACATAAATTCTAGACTCTGCCTTGCTTTCTTATAAGCTAATTTTTTTGGAGAGAGCTAAATTCTTCATTTGAGGTTGTTATGTATACATTATACTGCTTTCAAGAATATTCACTGCAAAAAGCAACATATATAGTTTTGTTTATCTGTTACAAGAAGTCAGCTATAAAATATAAATATAAAAGTGAGTTGTTTTTCTTATATTTTTCAATTCATCTATGTACAGACTCACTGTTTGTCTTTTCATGATTATGCTTCTAGGCACAGCCATTGATCATGGTTATGATGGAGCTGAAATGTTGTTCGGTAGTGCGATACATAGGATGACTTTCGGCATTGATGTGCTGAAACGGTTAACCAGGTAAGAAGATTTTCTGAATATACTTTTGTGGAGTTTGAATTGTTTGATTTTCTCTTTGGAAGAAATATCTGTTGGCCACTGTGGGTAGCATGCACCCTTAAACTACTGTCCATTCAACTATAGCGATTCACGCTTGCTAATAACACAGAGAAGCAATTAAAATGGTGGTGTTGCCAAGTAAAAAGTGACTCCTTTTCAACAATAAATGATATCCAGACGATTCAAATGTTGTATGCCGAATTTTCTCTTGGCTTAGTTGTTCCAGAATCTAATAAGTTTAAAGCAATATATTAGTAGTCCAGCTTGTTATTACAAACACCAGTCACATTATTCAACTCTGTCACCCAATAAATTCATGTGAAAAGGCTGAAGGGTTTATTTTGTTGTCATTGGTATTCCTAGGCGATATAGCCAGTAATGTTATATATCTCTTCCTTTTTTGAGCGGATATGATATAGGTCTTCTTTATGTTGCTGAGATGATTTGAATTTGTACACACATGTTGTTCATACACTGTTATATAGGTACTACTATTAGATTGTATATTCATCTGTATCGGGTTACTAACAGATTAACAAATTTATTTTCTAGGTGAACAAAGGGTCGCTGCAATTGTTAGTTGTCATTGAGTTTGTCACATCGCATCAATGTGGTTGCGACGGTGTTATAATGTTATCTAAAGAAAACTTATCGTGCCTTAACCTAGCCAAGTTTCTATGTAGCAAGATGCTTTTGAATAGGTAATCCATGGAGTTGGTCGCGCTTCTCTTGAGCCAGGAGAGTTTCAGCTCCAAAGTATCATCTATACTTGGTACTTTTGTGTAGTGGTGAGAGTTTCTGAGCTGGTTTAAATGAATGATGCTGTAGGAACTAGAACCCTGAAACTGTGGTTGTTGCTGCTGTATTGTATTTTGTAATGGCTGCTGCTAGCCTGCTACTTGCTAAAACTGCGGACCTGTGGTGGTGTTCTTAGTTTTCTATTTGCATGCGTTCCTGGCTTGTCGTTTCTGTGATGGTTCTTTTTTGTTAAGTTTGATTTCCATGTTTTTATGACCCAACATCATGTGGCTGAAATAGTGGTTGCTGCTGTGTGTAGCGGTTCATATATGCTGATATTTGCTGCTTGATTGAGAGTGACTGGAACTAGACTGTTTCATGTGTTAAAAGTGGTCATGCATGTCTCCCCTCTCCCTATTAGTAAAAGAGAAATAGTCCATATTTACTACAAATAGTTTGAGCATAACAGAAAATAAATAATATTAGCAAGTGCTGGTACATCATATCAACTGCTATATTTATGCTGACAGTTTTCACAGCAAGTGCAAGTATCGTTCACCTATTGAATGATACGTCTGTATTCATGATTACACTTTCGCAATTAAGCATAATTATAGCATTTGGAGTTCTCCATCCTCTAAACTGCTGGCCATTACATGTTTCCGCACAAAAGTTAACACTTAACAGGAGTTGGGAAGCAGCATGGTGGATTGTTTTATACTTGGTACAAGTACAACCAGTGACTACAGCATCCAGTGAGTTGAGTGCATCATCCCACACATTGCTACATCACAGATTAATAATTTCGCTCGCCCTCCTCTGAATTAGTGTTAGCTGGGATGACAGATCACAGATAGTAGGAATCATCTACATCGGCATGCCCCTGCTCGCAGAAGAATGGCCTAGATGGTATATGCACATCATCAGCCCCATCTTCCAGCATCTCTATCACCTCGCTCATGTCTACACTTAATTATGTACTCACTCTGGGACCCCAATTTTAAAATTGTGGTGGTGTTCTTAGTTTCCTATGTGTAGGATGTTAAGTGCTCCTGGCTTGTTGCTTCTGTCATGGTTAGTTTTTGTTAAGTATGTTTTCCACGTTTTCAAGACCCAACTTAATTATGTGGCTGAAGGCTAAAGCTGAAGTTGCTGCTGTGTTTAGTGGTTCATACACGCCATCATTTACGCAGATATTTTCTGCTTGATTGAAAGTGACTGGAACTAGACGGTTTTATGTGTTACAAAAGTTGGTATTTCTCACATGGTACCCGACCCAACACACTTGTGCCTGTGAAATCGCTAGTTTTCACAGGAAAAATGAGCCCACCCATATGATGAGTTTGCAGCTTATGCGGCCACCCCTCCATTTGGTGAGCTCATTTTCCATTCATTAGAAGAACACCGCTTGGTGAAGAGGTTAGGAGAAGCGACACATATTCACTGTTTCCTAATACACTAGAGGCTGGGTCGCGCGCCCATAACGCACATGGGTCTAATCTTATTAAAGGACATGCTACCCTTTTTTGTATTGGGGATGGTGACTCTCAAGTTTGTAATCGGAGAGCGTGCTTAGGACGCAAACATGGTTTTGATCACAGTCCAGGTCGCTGCGGCGCTCTCCTTACGCATGGCTTGCATGAGCACCTCTTTGGGGAGGGAGATCAGCAGCTAGCAAAGCACCTGCTGGTCATGCGTTGGCTGAGCAGCGTAGATGAGGTTGGGTACCTGGCCCGTCGTCTTCTTTTGTTTTTGACACCGTCTTCGACGACGCGGCGTCAGTGCCCGTTAGTGGCATGATCTAGTGCTTCCACATGAGGTGATTTCCTCTGGTCAGTTTCTCCGAGGGCATCCCCGGCGGCAGTTGATGTGGTGGCCGTGGGTGCAGATCGGGGTAGTGATCGCTAGATGGAAGAGGAAGAACCTATGCTTTAATACCATGTAGGATTTCAGGAAGCGTCTCACGCCCCACAGGACGCCGGGTACAATGTATTTATATTGCGGTGCTTATCCCGTAATAGCATACAAGCAGGAATTACAAGCAGGAAATTACATCGAGAGGTTATTGGACTTGATACATAGGGAATACTAGGGATTACATGGAAAACGGTTAAGGTTTTATCTCAACCAAACCATGTACGGTGATAGGATCTATAGAAGGTTCTAGTCTATTCATGTGGCATATCTTAACAGCTGCATCATAGCTTTTTGACATCTTGAATTCGGCTGCATGGTTTTCGCCCTTTATTCTGATATATAGCAGGACGAACTAAGCAATGTTGGTCAATGACTGGCTTCATTCCGTGCGGCCGCTATTGATTTATCGTAGGCCACTTGGATCTTCTTCAGCTTCACAACCACATCACTCATTGTCATCCTTTGGTCAGGAGAGTTGCTAGTGCAGGCCAAACCCAACTCAAATATCGGCACAAGAAAGCCTTCCGTGCTACAGCTAAAAGACCCTTGTAGTAGCTGATCATCCACAACACGAAAAAGTTCTGCAGGAAATGCCTCAACAACCCACTGCCTCAGGCTTATATCTCCGACAAAAAACGCATCTGTGGGTCTCTTTCTAGTGAAGACTTCAAAAAGCATGATTCCAAAACTGAATACATCACTTTTTCGTGAAGCTTTTCCCTGAGCCCCGTACTCTGAAATTAAGGCATGCCCGATTAACTTAATTACTCAGTGGTTCAATAGGAAGTAGATTGACCAATATCCAATTCTGAGCCCGGGCTCATCTGCACCCGGTCAAGAAATAATTCATGAAAAATTCAAAAAAAAAATCAAAAAATCCAAATTTTTTTTGGTGTGAGGTGCGCTCCAAATTTAAGAGCATTTGGACATTTGAGTAGCTCTCAGCAAAAAGACAAATTGGGTCAGAATAGTATACGAACAGTACACTATTTAACACACCGTAAATTTGTCTTTTTTGCCGAGAGCTACTCAGATGTCCAAATGATTTGAAATTTGGACCAGACATCACACACCAAATTATCTACCATGCCAAAAAAAGTTGGATTTTGTTTGAATTTTTCTAGTATTTGTTTTGATTTTTTTTATTCAGAGCAGGTGCAGATATTGCTAGATAGTAACAGTACCTGGTGCCATGTAGCCAATAGTTCCAGGCATGCTCGCAGTGATTGTAGAGCTGTTATCACCTAGTAACAACCTTGCAATGCCAAAGTCTGCCACATGTGCTGTCATGTCCTCATCGAACAACACATTGCTAGGCTTCAAGTCACAGTGCAAGACCACCTCGTAGTGTTCATGGTGAAGATACTCCATTGCCAATGACACATCAAGCATGATGCCTAGTCTCTCACTGAATCCCAATTGTGTTGTACCTTGAGAGTTGTGTAGAAGCATCTCTAAGCTGCCATTGGGCATATATTGAAGCACTAGTGCCCTAAACTCCAAGTTGGAGCAGGTATTGAGTATCCTCATTAGATTGCGGTGTCGTGGCATCCGTAGTACACCACACTCGGTATCAAAGCTTCTCATCGCTTGCTCTAGTTGCATGTCTAGAACTTTGATTGCAACAATCAAACCATTGCTTAGCTGGCCCTTGAAAACTTTTCCAAAACTTCCAGACCCTAGCAGGTTGCTCTCACTAAAATTATCAGTTGCTCTAACAAGCTCATGGTACGAGACCAGGTGATGGGTGGGCATGCCAACCATACCGGGAGAAGCTGGCATCCCTTGTTGCTTCTTAATCTTCTTTCCGACTGTTACATATATGCAGAAAGCTACAAGTCCAATTGCTATGATGATAGTAGGGAGCAAAATCTTCAGCATGCGGCCATTATTAGTTCTTTTAGAGTTACTTGGGCACATTGGAAATCCTAATCGTGAAGCACCACAAAGCCCAGAATTCCCCATCAAGGATTGTTGACTAATATTTGAAAATACACCACCTTCTGGTACTTGACCTAGTAGCTTGTTGAAAGACAGGTTCAAGCTGGTCAGGATGGTGAAATTTGCTAGGTACTTTGGTATTGTACCAGAGAGACTGTTATGTGATAGGTCCAAACTTTGCAAGCTGGTTAGCTTGCTGAAAGATTCTGGAAGTGAATCATCAAATGAATTGTGTGACAGGTTCAAGTAGGCTATCGTTTGGAGTTGTCCAACCGAATATGGGATGCTACCAACCAAGAGGTTGGCAGAGAGGTCCATGCTATAAATTTGCTTCAAATAGCCCATATCAACCAGTAATGTGCCAGTCAGGAAGTTTTGAGACACATCTAGCTGGAGGAGATTGTCAAGATGAAAGAGACTTGATGGGATAATTGATGATAACTGGTTGGCAGACAGTATCAGGTATTCTAACTTGGTCAGGTTACCAATCCCCTCCGGTATTGAACCAGACAATTTATTGTTGGAAAGGAACAGATTTCCTATATTCTTGAGCATTGCAATCTGAGGTGGGATGGACCCAAACAAGCGATTTCCGTGCAGGACAAGCCACTGGAGATTCTCCATCATCACGATGGATTCTGGAATCTTGCTATCTAGCTGATTCTCTGAAAAATCTAGCCATTCAAGACCTGTTAGGTTTGAAATCATAGCCGGAAGTTCACCAACAAAATTGTTCTCAGATGCAGCGAAAATCTGCAGCTGGCTCGACAGGTTCCCCACATAGTTGGGAATGCCACCGGTGAAATTATTTGAAGAGATTTGAATAAACTGGAGATTTCTAAAATTAGAAAAACTGGATAAGAAGCTAAGATCCCCCACTAGGCGGTTCTCTGAAATGTCAATATGAAGCATAGAGTTGATACTACCAATTGTTCCTGGTACCGGTCCAAGGAACATATTTTTGTTTAAGAGCAGGTATGCTAAGTCAGACAGGTTTCCAAGAGAAGCAGGAATGGGTCCTACTAGTTGGTTGTATGAGACATCCAACACAGTGAGTTGGTCCAGCTGTCCAAATTCTTCCAGAATGGACCCTGACAGCTTACAGCCTTGCAGTGCTAGTAAACCTAGCTGAGTGAGGTTGCTAAGTGCAATAGGAATTGGACCAACAAGGCGATTCCAACCCAAGGAAAGGAAACTGAGATGGGAAAGCATACCTAGCCACGTTGGCACAACACCCTCAAAGAAATTCCCATCGAGGGAGATAGTTTGGAGGTGGAGACAAGAGGAGAGCCCCAATGGAATCTCACCGGTGAATCTGTTGCCGCCCAGGCTGATCTTTCGCAATGCTGGTAGACTAAAACTTTCGTTGTTAGGGATTGGACCAGCTAAGTTGTAGTTCAATTCAAGCCAGATTTCAGTTAATCTAGAATTGTTGAATATGGATGGAGGTACTGGGCCGCTGAAACGATTCGCTTGAAGGACAAGGGACTCGAGCATTGGTAAGGAGCCAATACAAGATGGAATATGTCCTGACAGGCTGTTGTTGCCGATGTTCAGGTGAGTTATCATAGGGGTATTATTAAATAGATAGGTGGGTATTGAGCCGCTCAGGTAATTCCTGAAGATAAGGAAGTAGCCAAGACTCTGCAGGTTCTGTAGTTCTACCGGGATTGAACCAGATAGATGGTTACCTTGCAAGGAAAGAACACGAAGCCTTGTGAGGTTCCCTATGGTGGTTGGGATGCTACCTGATAGGCCATTGAATCCGAGATGTAGATATTTAAGACGAAGAAGTAGTCCTAAATCATCGGGGATGGATCCCGTGAGATTTGTACTGTTGAGATTGAGACAGGAGAGGAAAGAGAGGTTACCAAGGTGAGGAGTGATTGATCCATGGAGGGGGGAGCCTGGCAGTTTCAAAGCAGTGACGCGCTGCCGGCGCCGACTGCATGTGACACCAAACCAGTGGCAAAAATTCGTGCTGGTGGTCCAGTTGCTGGCAAGGATGCCAAGAGGGTCGGAGAGGTGCCCTTTGAAAGCCAGCAGGGCGGCAAGATCAGTGTCGCTACCATTGCTCTTGCTTGGACCAGGAGAAGAAGATGTGGGGACAGTGGAAAGCAGGGTGATCAAGAAGAGAATGGGTATGGATATGGATGGAAATCCAAGTGAGGCCATGTATGTTTGGGACAGAGATGCAAGTGCATGCTTTGGCTTTGGGCTGATGTCTTATCGATCCATCCATCCATCTTAATATCGTGGGAACGGTCGTTTTTGATAGGCTCCAGCTTCCAAGTGGTGCTTTCGGTGTAATATTTTTGTGGATTAGTGGAGAGATGCCTAACGGTCCAGCTTTTCCAAGTGGTGTTGTGCTTTCCACATCAACGACCTTGACTTGCAGTCAATCTATCCTCGTCAGTAAACGTGCATGCACACTACTGCTACGACAACAGGAAATAATGGAGACAACAAGCTTATGTTTGATTGTTACATAGTATAGTATGTATTAGCAAGAGCCAATTAAAAAGTTTCTAGCATATTAGATTAGAAAATATGAACCCACAGACTGTAAAATGTAGGTCCTAAATCTACATGCCGATTATCCATGCCTGCGTGTCTTTGTCCATTTGCAGCTACTCATTTGTGTTGCTTTCTCCCCATCAAAATAATAAACAGAAAATAATTGGGTAGCTTTCAGTTTCAACTTTCTAAGACATTTCTTTCAGCATTTTGATACGAGCAGCACTGAAAACATAGACCATATCTTCCTCCTTCCTACTGATGATGATGTGCATTTACCCTATGCTAGGCATGTTTACTGCTGCTAATGCGAAAGGATTGGACCAAATCTCACATGGCGGGATGTCGCAGTCTTAGGTGGAATTCATTCTTCCACGACAATTGATGCGCTAGCAGGCACTGGAGCAACTGGCACATGCGACTGCCACCTGCCGATAAAGAATGGGGGTGTAGCCTTTGTCGTCGTCATCGGTGACGATCTGATAAAAGTTAAAAGAAAGATTAGCAAATGGCTTCATTCGATTTTATTACTCAAAATTACTCGTTGCTTAAAAAGGATGGAGTGCAGCAAATGCATAAACATATGTTTTCGGCTGTTGAGGTTCTCCGTCTTCGAAACCTGTACCTGAAGATTCTACCTGATTTGAACAAATATGTTTCGGCAAAAACAAATCTAGTAAAATATGCGTTCATAAGAAACTTGGTTTTAGGAATTTGCAGGCGGCACACACCAGCTTTTATTCCTTTTTATGAAATCCATGGCAAGAGTTCATATAAGGGAAACTGTTGTTCCCAGCACAAAAGTTTGAGCATATCAGGAAGCATAGAGGAGCAGCAGCTGAAATATCATGTATAAGAGTTCCCAGCTGAAGCAAAATATCTTGGACATCGCAGTAGGATGCTACTCTGCTACTCCCTCCGTCCCTTAATATAAGTCGTTTTTCTAGTTCAAATTGAACTAAATCTTATATTAAGGGACAGAGGTAATAGTTATTACATGTTTCTTTCTACCTGGAAGTATTCGGTAAACACCACAGATTGTTTCATACACGATACAACTATACAACCATTTCTTCATTTATTTATTTTAAAAGCCAAGTGCATCATCTCGTGCATTACACCACACATCAATATTTTCACTCATGTCCTCGGAGATTTCAGTCAGCTCGGACCATGGAAATAGTAAGTATCCTTGGTATGGACGTGCCCTTCGTTACAGAAGAATGGCCTCAAAGGTATCCGCAAGCCATCACGGCCTCCTTCCAACATGTCTATCGCCTCATTCATCGTCGGCGTGTCATTAGACTTCATCTGGATGCACCATAATTCAACAATGCACAACTTCTTCTCCAACTCATGCATACCAGTATCATCAACACGAGCGGATATCTCACCCACATGGTCTTGTTCAGTTAGCCGATCATACACCCACGCTGGGTAGTACACTTGGCTCGAGTTTGCCGCATTCGGGTCGGCTTTCCTTCTTCCTCCAGCCATCTCCAGAAGTAGCATCCCAAAGCTGTAAACGTCAGACTTGCTTGATATGACGCCGAAGCTCCGAGATATCATCTCAGGAGCTATGTACCCAATAGTCCCCGGTAAGGCGCTGGATGGCAGAAAACTGTTGTCCCTTGGGTACAGTTTGTCGAGACCAAAATCAGCAAGTTTGGGGACAAAATTGCTATCAAGAAGGATGTTGTGGGGCTTGATATCAAAGTGGAGAATATGCATCTGGCAACCCTGATGCAGGTAGTTGATACCCCTCGCAATGCCCAAAATAATCCCGTTGAGCTTGTCCCATGAGAAACTCTTCTCAGCCGAGATTTGTCCAGAGAACCTCGAGGCATGCACTCTACTCGTAGACAAGCGCCCTTCTCATCTCCTCTGAGCAGAAGCCCACTAAGCACACCACATTGACATGGTGGATCCTGCCAATGGTGGAGACCTCACTGATGAAGTCTTCTCCATTGCAACTTGAGTTGCCCTCTAGCATCTTAACCGCAACATGAACATTGCCTGGCAATAACACACCCTTGAATACAGATCCGTAGCCTCCTCGACCCAGCTTATCTCTGAAATGGCTTGTGATCGCAGTGATGTCGGGTCGGTGTACCTTGTGGGGCTCCCCTGCACCATGGAATATGTTTGGACCTTCCGCATCTACTAGCACCTGCCAACTGATGCGTGAATGTCGGAATAGTACTAGTAGGTATTTGCAGCATACCGGAATCAAATGGAGCTGTAATTTTTTGCATCTTGACAGTTCAACATTCAAATGGAGCTTTATTCTGTGGTTCAACGCTTCAGTATTTCCCCCTTTCCCTCATATATACTCCATTTTGTAGTGTAGTACGAGTAGTAGCCATTTCCTTGTAAGCTCTTTCTAACACGGAGATGCGCAGATCCCCTGTTTACTTCTAGAAAAAAAAAGAGTATCCTATAACTAAGCATGCCACTGGACCAGTTACTACCAAAAACAAGGGAGAGCTCTCGACAGAGTCCCTCACCAGAGCAGAGCAGAGGATTGGGGGCGCTTCGCAGAGACGAGGAGCTCGCTTAGCCGCCGGCCAATTCCAGCGGGAGCTGCCCAAGTGTGACGGACGCCGGGGGAATCGCTCTTGCCTAATTTTTTTTAAACTTATGTTTCCATGTGGCTAGAAAATTTTGCCTCAAAGAAAATGTGGCTAGAAAAATTATCGTACTCGAGCCCACCATAACTTTGCTAGGTTCCATATAAAACTGTTTTCGAGAGTGCCTGCACAAAAAATGGCAATTTAAAATAGCCAATGATGGTAGCAGTTAAAGATTCTTAAAACATTGATTTTATTTCAAAACATGTAAGTGAGTTGTTTCCAATATTCAAAATAAGGAGCTAGCAAGTTAGTTGGTTAATGTTTAACATTGTAAGTTCACAAAATAAAAATGACTTTAATAAAGAGATGATAAATGAAAAGAGTTTTTTTAGTACTGCAACAGTACTTAAACTTTGGTTTTATCAATATTAAATTAAAAATAAAAATGAAAGGGGTTTTGTTGCACACTCCATAAACAACATCATTCTTTTGCGACGTTTGTCTATATTTTTGTGAGCAAACTGCAATGACAATAATATATCTGCACTTAAATTCCACATGATATCTTGACTCCCGATGAATAAACATAAACTGGTCGGTGGGAAAGGACGACTTGAATGTACTCGATCTCTTGGACTTGCAATAGCATACAACAATGGGAGGTTGATGGCATCCACCAATACATTTTGCGCAATCTCGCTAGCTTTAATGGCACCCATCAATGCCAATCTCCATATTGAAGGCGTACCTGTAAATGTGTTCATCCTAAAGGAAGTTATATAGACAAGCTCTCATGAGAACACTTTGGTATAGTTCAGGCAGAGAAAACACCATGCAGGGCGCTACGTGCCAAGATGGTTGCCAACTGGGGGCGCACATGTATGCTTGGGATTGGGAAGGATCGAGAATTGGTAAATCGTACTTAGCGGCACAATTGTATATGTTTGTTTTAGCGGCACATCATGGGTCCTAGGAGTAGACTAGGCTGTCGGCATGCCAAATGAGCTACCCACCTACCATGGCAAGCACCGAGGAACCAGATGATACGCTACCTGAAAAATCCTAGTTGAGCCTCTCTTGGACGTTGAATGTGTCCACATGCTGCAAACTCAAGGTATTCTGTCGTGTTGTCCATCATAACGTCATGGACCACATGAACGATGGAGGATTACTAAGGGTACGTGAAGTAGAAGCTGATTGGAAGATCTTTGGAGGGAATGTATCAAAATATGCTGGTACAATGTGTCCTTTCCTTAGTCATGCTAGTCATGCACTGCATAATTTTTGTTGGTTGATAAATCCAGTTTGGCAACCCTTTTCCAACCTACTTCATATTGTCGATTAACCCGCACCCAAAGAATCAAGGCGAATCAAACGGGGTAGCATATAATTAACAACACACATTAACTCTCTCTCTCTCTCTCTCACACACACACACACACACACCCACCAAATGGCTTTTCCCCTAAAGCGACATTTGTGGTAGGCAATAGCCTAACTACTAGGTTCTTGGAAGATACATGGCTAGGGGATGCGTCACTAGCCTTGCAATACCCACTCCTCTATCATATTGTGCAGCGGAAAGATGTCTATGCTGCCTCTGTGATGGGTCAGGTACTGTCGAATGTTACAGTTTTTGAGGACAACTGATCGGGACAAATGGACTGATTGCTAACAGATTATACCTATTTTCAATAGTGCCTGAACAAAAAATGACGATTTAAAATAGCCATTGATGGTAGCAGTTAAAGCTAATTTTCTTAAAATCTATCTCACATCTAATAATGAGCTTAAATTATGGATTTATTTGAAACATGTAAGTGTACTATTTACAATATTCAAAACAATGAGCTAGCAAGTTAGTTGGTTAATGATTAACATAGTGAAGTTTGAAAAATAAAACGACATTAATTAACAAACGATAAATGAAAAGAGTTTTGTTATTGTTTTAGAAGTACTACAACACTACTTAGACTTTGGTTTTATCAATATTAAATAAATGAAAAAGAAGTATCAGCAAAAAAGACAAAATCGGATCAAAACAGTACACGAAGTAAAAAATTTACTCCTGTTAAATTTCCTGCAGATTGTACTCCTGACAAGTTTCAGTTTACACAGTGCAACATTTGGCTACTCCTGTAAAGTTTCGGTTTCCACAGTCAACACTGTTTATGTCAAGTTTACATAGTTCACACATCTGGCTACTCCTATCAGGTTTCTGTCAACATTTTTGCAAATTGTACACCTGTCAAGTTGCAGTTTACACAATACTCCATTCAGTTTAAATTTGGCTACAGTAAATTCAGTTTACAGTGTGCCACATTCGGTTTAAATTCAGTTTACACAGTGAATTTGCATCCTCTGCGTGACCATCTGCATCTTCATTTTGCATCAGTGGAACAATGAGTTTAAAATCCAATTTACACAGTGCAACATTCAGTTTAATTAAACTCATGGGCTTTTGACCGGGCCAGGAAATTCTTGCTCTTGGGCCGATGGGGCCCAGTAACACGATCGTATAAAAAACACGTCCCAAATCGACGCGACCGAGGAGGCCGCCGAAATGGCCGGCCGCCGCCGCAGCCGATCCCGAATCCACACCAGCGACGACGACGACGGGGCGACCCGTCCCAGCCGCCGCCGCCGCCGCCGCGCGGAGGTGCCTGTCCCTCTGCCGGACGGCGGCGATACCCTGCAGGAGTCGCTGCAGGACGACAGCAGACGTCCTCCTGCCCCATCGGAGTCGCTGCCGTTGCCGTTGGACATGCTTTGGAAGATCCTCCTCCTTCTGCCACCGAAGCCGTCCTCCCGCCTCCGCGCATCCGCCGTCTCCAGGCGCTGGCGAGGCGTCGCCACAGACCCCAACTTTGAAAGCCAGTTCCGTGTCCACCGCAGGAACTGCAAGCCGCCACCCATTCTCGGCTTATTTGGGCGCCGATGGAAGATCGAGTTCAGGCAGGGCTTCCTCCACCCTTCCGACCGTGTCCCTGCCGAGTGCTTCTCCATCCCATCCCGCTACGACATCCGTGGGTGCCGACATGGTCGTGTGCTTGCTGTACACCGTGAGTATGCAGATCTTCTTGTGTTTGCCCCACTCTCTGGTGAGGTGTGCACCCTGTTCGTTCCGGATGAGTTCAGGCCACCGTCTTGCTTCCACCTCAATGGGGCGGTGCTCTGTGATGCCAACGACCACGGCCATGTTCATGGCATGTGCCATCTGAGCCCCTTCAAGGTGGTATTGCTGTCAAGTACTCGATGGAAGATCTTCATTAGCTCTGTTTACTCGTCAAGGTCCAAAAAATGGAGTGTCGTCGTTTCAAAAGAGGCTCCATGCTCCGTTGATTCTGACGTTCCGGCGATCCTGGTTAATAATCGACTCTACTGGCTGCTTTCGTCTAAAGCCTGTGGTCTCCTTGAGTTTGATTTGGATAGGCAGAGCCTAACTGTGATCGAACTAAAGGAGATCACGGGCTTTAAGGTGGGTGGCATGGACCGGGAATAATTCTTCGTTAGTATGAAGATCTTCGAGCGTGCTCTGAACTTCAAATGGGAGGTCATTATTGTATACGGACCGGCGGACCACCGCCGCTCCCCGGCCTTCTTAGCAGAGCTGCAGCTGAAGATCTCTAACTCCCTCCTCTCAGTTCTCGTGGGCGGAGACTTTAATCTCATCCGATCCCCGGATGAGAAGAATAATGATCGGATTAACCTCCCCGGATGCAATTATTCAACGATTGGATCGCGGAGTTGGGGCTCCGCGAACTTGATCGGACGGGTACAAGGTTCACCTGGACGAACCGGCAGATTGTCCCGACACAATCCGTCTTGGATCGTGTCCTAGTTTCGCCTGAATGGGAATTACGCTGCCCCCTGGCATCGCTCCGGGCTGTCATCCGGATCGGATCTGACCATGTCCCCCTCCTCCTCTCCACCGCCGACGAGCGGCCCCCCACCCCGCCGCGATTCCGGTTCGAGCCCTTCTGGCTCAATCAGGCAGGCTTCCGGTAGGCTGTCGTCACTCGCTGGATTTTTGCCCGCTCGGCTCCCCAACGCTCCATGTCCGTTGTCAACTCGTGGCACTTCTGCGCCAAGCTAGCCCGCCAATTCATGAAGGGTTGGGGGGCCAACCTTGGCCGGGACCTTAGAGAGCGCAAAAAGGCCCTCCTGATGGCTATCCAAGCCCTGGACGCCCGCGCCGACTCGACCGGGATCTCCCCTGATGAGTGGATGCTGCGATACGACCTGGAAGACCAGCTCTCCACCGTTTTCACAGATGAAGAGGCCTACTGGCGCCTGCGCGGTACCCAGAGGTGGGTGCTTCGGGGCGATGCCAACACCGCCTATTTTCAGGCGGTGGCGAACGGCCGGCGTCGTCGCAATTCCATCCATTGCCTATGGGATGGAGACACGCCTATCGTTCTCCCCTCGGCCATCCGTACCCATGTAGACGGCTTCTATAAAGCTCTATTTACCCCCACCCCGCGGGGTGGGGCTAGTCTCGCCCCCGACATTTGGTCGGGTGCGCAATTGGTCTCGGCAGAGGCCAATGCGGCATTAGTTGCCCCTTTTGACGAGGACGAGGTCCTCGCAGCCATTAAGGGGATGAACCCCTCCTCGGCCCCGGGTCCAGATGGCCTGCCCGTGACGTTCTTTAAGACGTTCTGGCCTACCATCAAGCCGGAGGTCATGGCTCTGTTTGAGGAATTTTATTCGGGCTCCATGGACCTTGGGCGCCTCAATTATGGGATTGTGACCCTCATCCCCAAGGTCCCGGCCGCCTCTGACATTCGCCAGTTCTGCCCAATCACAGTGATTAATGTGATTTTCCGGATCTTGGCCAAAGGGTACGCCAATAGAGTGACCCTCCTCACTGACACGATTACCCATCCGAACCAATCCGCCTTCATACAAGGCCGATTTATTCTTGATGGGGTGTTAGTATTCCATGAAGTCCTCCACGAGGTCCGACTAAAACGCCATCGTGCGGTCTTCCTAAAGCTAGACTTTCACAAAGCCTACGACACGGTACACTGGCCATTCCTGCGGGAAGTGTTGCTTCGCAAGGGCTTCGACGACCGTTGGGTGACCCGCGTCATGCAGCTTGTCTCTTGTGGCCGGACCGCGATGAACATCAACGGTGACATTGGGCCCTACTTCCCCACCTGTGGGGTCCGCGAGTGACCCTTCTCGCCGTTCTTGTTCAACATGGTGGTCGATGCCCGGCATCCATCTTGGATAAGGCCAAGGCTGCTGGTCATATCCGCGGCTTAGTCCCCCACCTAGTAGGAGGGGGAGGGGTCTCCCTCCTTCAATATGTGGATGATACCATTATAATGGTGGAGGGATCCGTCCTAGATATTACTAACCTGAAGTTCCTCCTCCTGTGCTTCCAACAAATGTCGGGCCTAACCATCAACTTCGATAAGAGCGAAGTGATGGTTCTCGGGTACCCCTTGGAGGAAGCACAGGCTATTGCTGACCGACTAAACTGTCGGCTGGGTTCTTTCCCCACGACCTATCCGGGGATCCCCATTAGTGATTCACGCCTCACCGTGGCTGATCTTCGCCCCACGGTGACCCGTATGCAACAGCGCGTTGAGCCCTGGAAAGGGCGCTCGCTGTCGAAGGCTGCTCGCGTGATCCTTATCAACTCTTCGCTTGCTAGCCTCCTTTGGTTCCTCATGAGCTTCTATAGCCTTCATGAAACCCTGCACCAGGAGATCGCCAAATACCAATCCAGATTCTTCTGGGTTTGGGGGGTAAGCAGAAGTACCACATGGTTAGCTGGCCAGATATCTGCAAACCCAAGGACCAGGGCGGTCTTGGGATTTTGTCCTCCCGGCGCATGAACATTGCCCTCTTGACCCGTTGGCTCTAGCGCATTGCCAATGGAGATGGAGGTCTCTGGCTTACTATCATCCAGAACAAGTACCTGTGTGGACAGCCTCTCGCATTTTGTCAGCGCTTAGGCGGCTCCCAGTTTTGGCAGGCCGTCGTCCAGCTGCTGCCTGTACTGTGCATTGGCACATCCATCTCGGCGGGTACTGGGTCCTCGACCCTGTTCTGGCTGGATAGGTGGCTTGGCGACACCCCCTAGCCGCTGCTTTTCCAAAGGTTTTCGACATCGTTGTTGACCCTCGGTCTCTGTCGAGACGGCCCTTATTGACTTAGGGCGCCTCTCTTCCACCGCCTTTGCCCCCGAGGTTGCAGCTTGGGATGCCCTCCTCCAGACATCGCCTCCTCCCTATGGACGTTGCCGACTCCCGGACGCCATCTCTTGGCGCTCGAACCTCCGCTGCTTCTCCACCAAATCCTCTACGCTGCTATCGCCCCATCGACGCCCCCGAGCCCTTCAGCTTGATTTGGGATATCCGTCGCCTCAAGATCGTGGATCTTCCTGTGGCAATGGATCCGCGACCGCCTCCCGTCCGGCGTTGAGGTCCTTAAGCGCCATTGACTGGAGATGGATGTGCCCCATGTGCGGCAATCAGAGGATGCCAACCACATATTCTTCTCGTATACACGGCAGTTCCTTTGGTCCTGTTTCCACGAACGGTTAGCCGCAGTGCAACACCAACTTCCCCGACCTGCTTGTGGAAATTAAGGCCTCCCCTCGCCATGCATATATTAGATGGCTTTGCGTTGGGGTCCTTGCCTGGACGCTATGGACTGTTCGAAGGTGCCTCTTTGGCGTGCTACTGACTCCATCTTTAAAATGTGTGGTTACTTGCAGCTCTGGCGATAGCTTAGCCGCCCCCAGGACCGGGACGTCATCAGCACCCTCCTCACCGACCTTCGATCGATGGCCTTCCGCTTGGTGCCTCCGCTCCCTCCGCCACCCCCGGAACCCGACTAGATGCTGTGTCACTCCCGGCGCGTGTGCCTTTTTATGTTTTTTCAGGGCTTGTTGAGTTATGCCCTCAGCATTAACCCTTTGACTACTTTTCTGTCTGGACCGTGTGTGTATGTGTGTGTTTGTGTGCTTGAACCTTGTTGGATGTTGGCTTGGGCATTTGATTTATAATATAAAGCGGGGCGAAAGCCTTCTTCGGTAAACTGTGATCAAGTGGCCTACTGGTATGATTGATTCTGGCAGCCATGCGATCATCAAAACAGAGGAAGGCGCAGTTGGCTTGGTCCGGTTTTCATTCCCAAACATGGAATTGCGCGAAATGAAAGTGGATTGTAAGGGCTTTACGTCGTGGTTGGATCCAAAGATGATTGATATGCATAACGTTCTTGGGATCCCCCCTCAGATTGGTCGGAGAGTGTGGCATTGCAGATTGAGGGGCTACGACGAGGACAACCATGTGATCATTCTGTATGTTGATGATAGTGCCTACATGGTTGATCTTAAGTCAATGCAATCCACAAAACTTGATGGAAGCCGTTCGATGAATCGCTGTCACCCTTTCACCAGTTTCTATCCACCAGGTGATTGCTCATCCTTAGTTTTCTTATTTTAAGAGTAACCCAATTCAGTTATGTTATGTAGTACTCCCTCCATTCCAAAATAAGTGACTCAACTTTGTATTAACTTTGAACTAAAATTAATACGAAGTACAAAGTTAATACAAAGTTGAGTCACTTATTTTGGGACGGAGGGAGTACATGATTGCTTGCACGCAATGATTGTGGTACATCAAATTTTCATTTACAACTTGAACTTAGTAAGCAATTTCTGGTGATAAAACTTAGTTAGTAATTGCCCTTTTGCTAGATGGATGAATTTATAGTCATATTGTTTTAGTACAAGTACAACTTATTTTAATGCCAAAAGCAAATGCCAAATGAGGTATTCAGTTGGCACTTTGAAACCTCAAAGCAAGTTCTATTCTTCATCCATCATTATATGTTTTGATCTTGGTATTAATCTTAACACCATGAAAACAACTTTGTTGAATCCATACTTTCTGAAATAACTGTGTTTTTGTCATTTGTTCATTTGCCACACTTGTAGGACATAGAAATGATATGAATTTCTTATCTCGGGATCCTTCTATTTAGAACAGAATACCCAAATCAATTTTCTTGCTCTCTAAGAGTTTATTATTTTGGCATAATCTTGTTTGCTTGACATGATGAGGGATGAGTTTACAGGACAAAAGTCATAGGCCATACCGTTTTTGGCCTTCTTGCCAGCTAAATTCTCCATTCTGAATATTCCTTCCACTTAGCAACAAGCGTGGATTTTTTTTAATCTATTGCTAGTATCAAGCATGACACATCTGTAAAAATATATTATAGAAGTGAGTTATATTTGTCCGCACATGTTTCTAACTTTCTCGTTGTTGCCTTTTCTGCTCCATTTGTCTCTTCATTAGAACTGTTGCTAATTGTCTGACTTATTATGCTTCCAGACATGGCCATATAAGAAACGCCGATGTAGGAGCACAGACACAGATAGAGAAGCATTTTCCAGAAACAGCCATACAGGGACACGGCGAGTATATACATAAATAAATGAAGTACAACATGTAATGTTGTGAGGACAGAAGTATATTTGTAAGATGTGTGATCAAAGTACTGCCCATTTGTGTTTTCTGCCTTCATCTCCACGTTTGTATATGGATGAGCTTAATGCAGCTGATGCTGCAAGTATATGTAAGTAAATATTTCAGGGGAAAAAATACGATGCATCATGTAGTATGAACATAATTATATTTGTAAGATGTGGGATCAAGTCTTGATTCTACCGTTTAATGTGGACAAAATTATATTTGGAAGATGTGAGATCATTTGGTTTCATTTCCCCGTTTGTACATGACTGAACTCAATGCAGCTGAAACGTGGGGATGGTCTGACTGGAAAGACAGTCAAGACCTGAATACCCAATATGTCCTGGGTTCAGGTCGGATTTAGTTGTATTTTTGTCATTTGTTTTTTGAAATTTAAGAAGCCATCCATGTTTTCATCTAATGCTTTGATTGGAAGTTTAAATGTGAGCCGGCCCATTAATAGGTATTCGAGCGTAGTTTCGGCCACTGGTCTTAGGAAGCTTCCAGCCGGTTTTTCCCTTTTTGTTTTTGGATGCTTTTTATTTGGTTTTTTTTCTTTTCATGTTCTTTTCGTTTTATTTTTCCTTTTTCTTTTCTTTCTAAAATGCATGAATTTTTTAAATTCTAAGATTTTCTTCAAACTTGTGAAACTATTTTCTTAAACATGTGCACATTTCTTCAAACTTGTGAAACTTTTTTTAACATGTCTATTTTTTCAAATTCGTGAAATTTTTTGTAGTCCATGAACTATTTTCAAATGAATGAATATATTAAAATTCTTAAACATTTTCCAAATTTCTAAACATTTTTTCCAAAATCCATGAGCTTTTTTTAAATTCATAAACTTTCATGAACTTTCATAATTTTTTTCTAATCTCGACTTTCTCCTAGACCTGGCCGCCACGCAGCCGGCTCCCGCAGTCATCGCGCCCCTGGCAGGCTAGCCAGCATGGCGCCAGCCTCCTCGGCCCAGCCCACTCTGCATGGCTCGGGTCCTGTACCACCGACGTCGATCACCACCGCGCCCGCCTCACCTACGCCACCCCCGTCTGCGTCCCCCGGCCAGTCACCTTCCCCACCACCGCCGCCACCCCCTCCCCTCCACGTCGCTCTCGCGGCAGCACCGCTTCTGCCACCAACACTCACACCATGCTCACTCGCGCCAAGCGTGGCATCTTTCAGCCCATTGACAAACTCAATCTCTCGGCTGAACACTCTCCCAAATCCCCTATTCCCAAAACCTACCGCTCTGCTCTCTAGGATCCCCTTTGGCGTGCCGCCATGTCCGGGAAGTACGATGCTATTCTTCAGAACCGCACTTGGACTCTTGTTCACCATGCTCACTCGCGCCAAGCGTGGCATCTTTCAGCCCATTGACAAACTCAATCTCTCGGCTGAACACTCTCCCAAATCCCCTATTCCCAAAACCTACCGCTCTACTCTCCAGGATCCCCTTTGGCGTGCCGCCATGTCCGGGAAGTAGGATGCTATTCTTCAGAACCGCACTTGAACTCTTGTTCCTCGTCTGTTGGTGCTAACGTTGTTTCAGGGAAGTGGATCTTCAAGCACAAGTTTGGTGCTGATGGTGCTCTTGCTCGGTACAAGGCCAGGTGGGTGGTCCGTGGATTCTCGCAGCAGCCTGGTATTGACTACGATGAGACTTTTAGTCCCATCGTCAAGCCGGCCACGATCCGCGTTGTGCTCAGCATCGCCGTCTCACATGCTTGGCCGGTTCATCAGCTGGACGTCAAGAACGCCTTCCTCCATGGCGACCTTGACGAGGTGGTACATTGTGAGCAGCCGCCCGGCTTCATCGACCCTACACGTCCTCACCACGTCTGCCTGCTCCACAAGTCCCTCTATGGACTCAAGTAGGCGCCCCGCGCGTGGTACCAGAGGTTCGCTCATCACGCTCATCGACTGGGATTTGTGGCTTCCGAGAGTGACGTGTCTCTGTTCGTGCTTCGGCGCGGTTCTGAGATGGCCTACTTGCTTCTCTACGTCGACGACATCATCCTCACCGCGTCCAGCGCCGGGCTTCTCCAGCACATCACCGACCAGCTTCACCGCAAATTCTCCATGACCGATCTCGGGGACTTGACTTTCTTGGGATCTCGGTCTCTCGGTCCGCTTCAGGGATGCTTCTCTCGTAGCGCCAGTACGCCATCGACCTTCTTTAGCGCGCTGGCATGATGGATTGCAACCCGTGTGTTATGCCCATTGACACCCATTGCAAGCTCTCCATCGATGACGGTCCCCTCGTCACCGATGCCACTGAGTATCGGAGCTTTGCCGGGGCTCTTCAGTACCTGACACTCACTCGCCCCGACATTGCTCATGTTGTCTAGCAAGCGTGCCTCTACATGCACGCTCCCCGGGAACCTCATCTCAACCTCGTCAAGCGGATTCTTCGTTATGTCCGTGGCACCCTCGACCTCGGCCTTCAGCTCCACTCCACACCGGCCGCCTTGCTCACCGCCTACTCGACGCGGATTGGGCCGGCTGCCCTGACACACGACGCTCTACTTCTGGCTACTGTGTCTATCTCGGTGACAACCTGGTGTCCTGGTCCTCCAAACGCCAGGCCACGGTGTCTCGCTCCAGTGCTGAGGCCGAGTACAGAGCCGTGGCACATGTCGTGGCTGAGTGCTGCTGGCTTCGACAGCTTCTTCTTGAGCTTCATCGTCCTCTTCCCTCCGCGACCGTTGTCTTCTGTGATAACGTCAGTGCTATTTTCATGGCATGTAACCCGGTCCAGCATCGTCGCACGAAGCACATCGAGATCGACATCCACTTCGTTCGCGAGAAGATTCTCCATGTGCCGTGCTCACAGCAGTTTGCCGATATCATGCCGAAGGGTTTACCGTCTCAGCTCTTCCTGGACTTTCGGTACAGCTTATGCGTTCGACCGACGCACAAACTGCGGGGGATGTTAAAGTATAACTTTGTATAGCTAACCTCGCGTATTCCGTTTGCATACGGTTGTACATATACGCGTATATGGTTTCTTTCTTGGTCTCCAAGACTTGTAATCCTGCTATAAATATATGAGCCGATCGCCCCTTGAGAGGCGTCTTCCCTCAAACCGTTTCACGTTTATAATTCGTATACATACACGCCTTGGGCCGTCGGGCGTGCGGGTGGGCATTTTTTCAGAAAATGACCGTCGTGCCCTTTGTTATGAAGGTGTATCGGCCAATCTCAGCCATCCTTGTGTTAGGGGGTGGTCTACCAAAGCAAAAGTGGTTGATTTTTTGTATAAAAATATCGAGATGCCATTGGGGGCAGCTTGCACTCACTTTCACTTTAGTAATGTCTACTGCGAAAGTACTGATGTGAGCGCGAGCACCAGTGATCCTGCTATCTGTGCCATTGTTTGGTCTCGTGATCTATGCAGTAGGAAGTTTTGATACAGTGCTTAGCAATTATTATACAGGCCGTGGCCCACAAGTCCGATGGCGGCGTCAGTTATGTCTTCCATGGATCGGGACGGGATTGACGATGTAGGCCGTCTTACCATGGATTCTGGACTCATGGAACGGAGTAAGATCATTTATTACCTTGAATCGTTGGACCTACCAATCTTCCTCAGCACTGTACCTCCCTCTTTCTTATTCTGAATGGATTCGACCCAGCTAAACCGGAGACCAGTGTTTAAATCACCTTGAGGCCTCCTTTGGTTTGAAGGAATTTCATAGGAATTTCATAGGATAGGATTAGCGCCCTTTGGTTTGTAGGAATAGAATCCTATTCCTATGGAGGAATTCTTCCTATCCTTCACATTTCATAGGAAAATAAACATTAGCCTAGACTCAATGGAAAAAAAATCCTATGATGCGAATCAAAGGATATCTCCTTTCCTATTCCTACTCATAGGATTTAAGATGCATGTCATCACATTTTCTATGACTTTCCTATTCTTATGATTTTCCTACCCTATGAACCAAAGGAGGCCTGAACCAGTGCAAGAAATCGAATCCTTTGCCTCAAAAAAAAAAAAATCTAGATCGAATCCTTTGCTCCAGCATGTCTGGATCGTCCTCCTCCGTCAGCGCAGAGCTAATCCCGCTGTTAATCCCATTGCGCTGAGTGCGGCGGCCGGGTTTACGGCTATGGTGATCAACTATAACTGAACTCATCAGTCATATCTAGTAATTCAAGCAAACAGACTGTCAAGTTCAACTGACCAACAAATGACAACAAGTAGGCACTGAAACCAGCATCAATATCTATGAACCAATGGTACCAGTTTGACAGTTTCCCCTGAACATCAGTATTTTAATCTCCCCATTGGTTTTGAAATCATTTGCTTGTGAGCACTTACAGAAAAGGACAGCAGCACTAGCAAACAAGTTTTACAAGTCTGAAACTGCCACCACGGATTACAAGATTAACTAGTTATTTTTTAGCATAGTACGAACACACGTCTAATGGTGCTTAGATCGAACAGATGCAAATTTTACAGGTACAACACAATTTAGTAGTTGCATAACAAAGTGGTACAGTTGACAAACTACTCGATGACCATAAAATTTATTTCTGTCAACTATTTTTCAGTCTCAGCTCAGCCCGCTTGTGGCAGTTGTTCCGGCGGTGTCCTTCAATGCCACAATTTTTGTGTCTTGATGGCTTTCTGGGCTGCTTTGGAACATCGCCACGATCCAACCTTCATGCAGATTTCCTAGTTGCATGAATTAATAGATTAAATTTACCTTCAGTAGATAGCTGCATAGCAAGCCCATGTGTGCAAATTGGCCACGGTCACATTCAAATTCATCGCCACCATCCATCACTATGACTCTGTATGAGATTATACACCACTTTTCTCTATGGTCTGCCTCGGTATGTATTGGAACATATGTTTTACCTTTTTCAATTTCCTCAACTTGGTATGCACCACACTCGCATAGTATATGACCGACCTGCTCATATGGCTTACCCTATAAAAAATATCACCAACCTACCTAAGTTAGTTGCAACACATTTTCGACAATGTCATAAAACAAAATAAGGATAGTTCAAGAGAAAATTCCGTACCGAGCAGCCACACACTATCTCTTGCATGCATTTTGTCCGATTTACATTTATCCTGCTTTTTTCCATACCTGATGCCGAATCCTTTTTCCCATGAGTACAAAAGTCATATGCCTCTCCAAGTGTGTCAAAGCTCGTTCCTATTTTTGGCACCATAACTATATCCCTAGGTCTGCAAGCTGCTTGATTGTTTTCTCCAGGGCTGAAATCCTATCAGGGCATGGTGTGCTCTGCCTAGGGCAGCATCTCCAACCCTCACTCTGGAGAACAAATGACAGATAAGTACAGGTAGTGAGTGCAATTACTAGTTTAAATTCTATAAAATACTCGCTAACTCCATCACCAATTGAACCTGATCATTTTGTACTCATAAAAAAACATACTATTTTTTTCCTACTGCAGCCTTGTTTTCATGATCCCACAAAAAAAAATTTGATGACAACTACTATCAAGAACTAAATCTACTTACGATTAATATTGATCATATATTATTGCAGCATCGGACCATATGAATTAAGCATCTACTTTTCCTTCATAGGCATGCAATGTTTGGAGCAGAGACAACCCAGCAGTACGTGCACATACAGTACGCCAAGTATACACTGCGTAAGCTTCAGATAAGCTCATGTCAACTAATACTACCATTTCTATGTAATCTCTCTTCCCCACCAAGTGACATACATTATTTGTTAGCTAATTGAGCTAATCAAAACAAAAGTTAATTCAGACGATATGTATGTACCTTTTTGTCCAACCAGGAATTTTCGGGTCTATTTGCTCTATGGAGTTTTCTGAAGCTTGAGGCCTGTCTCCACTGCGTGCCTCTGGAGGAGGCTGTGCAGCACAAATCTGGGCGTCTGCACTTGAGGCCGCCGTGGTAGGTAGCTCAACGGCCGGCGGCGGCATAACTGGGTACTGAAGAGGACTCATTGGGATGTTGTTCTCGTTGGCCTCCTCTAGCAGAGTTCTCCTGCTTGCGGAAATTTCGGACAGAGCTGTTAGATCCAGTCAAAAACATAAATCCACAAGACCACGAGGAAGCAACGAGGGCTAGCAGATCCGTACCTGCTTATGAGCTGCATCAAGAACTCCATACTGGACGGATTTGTCCGTCGTTCTGTCGCAGGGTCTATCTCCACTGCTTCGCCGGTCCGAAGACTCCAAGATCCAGGGAAGAGAGGAGATAGGAGCCCTCTCCTACCACGGACTGCATTTACTGCTTCAGCTGGAGGCTGCAACCCGAAAGCGCTGATTCTGATACACGGATCAGGACGCCGGCGACATCTCGAGCCACAGCTCTGCCTCTCGCCGTCCGCGGGGCACAAACGTCCGTCCAAAAGATGGCCCACCAGACAGGCTTATAAT
This sequence comes from Aegilops longissima, assembly GCA_021605205.1. NCBI lineage: Eukaryota > Viridiplantae > Streptophyta > Magnoliopsida > Poales > Poaceae > Aegilops > Aegilops longissima. Next base: position 10,519,674 of record CM038678.1, on the reverse strand, counting down.
ACAATTTATCTGTCTGCGCTGGACCAGCGACCAGCCAAACACATTGAATAGCCAGAATCTCCAAACTGAAACGAAGGGGTCGGATACCGAGTGTCTGTGTGCTCGTGATCATATACTCCACGTCTTGTCTACTGCATTAATAACTAAATGTAAGCTGGTTGGTGGTAAAGGAGGATTCTTGGTGTAGTTGATCTATTCGACTTGTGACATTAACCGGCAATATAACATTGAAGGAAAACACATGAAATGCTCCCATTTGAAGCTTCGAAGGTACATAAATAAGCTTTCTGGACAAGCTTCGAAGGTACATAAATAGCTAGAGATGATTAGTATTTGCATGAAAGTATTATGAATTTAGTTATGACTTCTCTCAAGAAACTCTAACTATTAAACCATGTAATTTGACGGACCCATGGTGGATTTGCAGAACTATGGTTGGCCTAATTCCATGTTCCATCAGTTCAATATCATTTTGGCAATGTGCTACTTCTGTGACAAGAAAGATAGGAAGGGAAAGGCTACACTAGTACATCGTGGTCTCCTCAGCAATAGAGTTCCTCCTCACTGAACTGCTCATGAAATCGTGATTGACACTTTTGCTATTCTCACGTTAGCAGTAAGATTAATGATGCCGGTATTAGAGCATCTCTAGCAGCTCCGGTATACCCCATCCCCCAAAAATCAGTTTACAGGATACCGCAAAATGTCTCGGCCGGTTCCACTGCGAGGGTCTCGTCAGGATGGACAGAGGCCCATGCTGGAGCTCACAAAAAGACTCCATTCTCATTGATCTTGCGGCGGCGGTTACGGCGGCACTAGCTAGAGGGAGCTAGCGGCGGCCGCAGCAGCTGCAACTAGCTATAGCGGCGGCAGTAGCAACTAGCTAGCTAGCGGCGGCAGCGGCAGCAACTAGCTCGCGCAGTCGTAGCTCACGGGGCCGTGACAGCTCGCAGGGCCGCAACTAGGATCCGGTGGTCGCCGGTGTTGAAGTGTTCCGGCAAGGTCGCGCTCGGGGAAGACCGTGGCGGGAGCTGAAAGTTCTCCCCGTCAACCATTTCTTGTTTTTCAAGTCCATGTAAAAATTGCCCCATTCCCGTATGGAAAACGTTTACAACCGGCAGTCCGACCGAACTTTCCGCCGGCTCATCTTCTTGCACCTCCAGCCGTCGCATCTCTGCTCCTCCATGGCCCCCCTCACGCTGCTCGCAACCTCCAAAAGCTCTCACCGGCGGCGAAGTGCTCGCGTGCGACGGTGCCCAATGTCGCTTCTCCTTCATGGCCATCAAGCCCCTCTCCCATCCCTCCTCCACAATTCGCATCCCCGCTAGCTCCTCATGGCCATGGTTTTATGCAAGCCTCGTGGATCTCAGCAACGGTCTCCGCCCAATTACGCCTTCGAGTCCCAGCGGACGAAGCTACGGGAACCGTCTATTAGGGCGTTGCAGCCATTGCTGCAAGCCTGCAACCACGGGCACACACTAGACGCAGTGAGGACGAGGCGGTGCTGCTCCTAGCAAAAAACAAGCGTCGCGTTTTGCTACATGCTTCAACCGGCATAGCATTTTGCTACAACTAGGGTCACATTTTGCTACAATACACAGCCGGCGTCGCGGTTTTGCAACAACTAACATCGCCTTTTGCTACAACCGGCATAATGTTTTGCTACATCTATCACGGCCGATCTGCGACCCGCGACAGCGACGGCGACTTTTTGCTGCAGCTGTCGTAGGTATTTGCTATGTCCGGCAACTGGTTTTTTTGCACCCGTTCATTTTTAGAATGCAAATGTTGCTACCTGAAACAGCGAGCTACAACCAGCGACAATGGCGACATTTCTTTTTTGCTGTAACCGTGTCTCCATTTTGCTACGACCAACAACGAAAAATGCTACAACGAGCAATTCTATTTGCGGGAACCAGTCAATCGCCAGCGAGGCAGAGCTGCATCCATGGCGTGCGCGGGCGGCGAGGGCGGGATCCATGCATGGCGATCGCGGGTGGCGAAGCTGCATGCATGGCAAGCGCGGGCGGCGGAGCTGCATCCATGGTGAGCGCAGATATCCGAGGAGCGCGGGCGGCGGAGCTGCATCCATAGCGAGCGCGGATCTTGGGCAAGCGCGGAAGGCCGGCGAGGGTGGCCTCGACAACGAGGAACACCGTGTGGTGCTTCAAGCTCGGTCATTTTCTCGCGGGGTATTGCGTGGTGTCGGCGGCGCTCGGGTCGTTGTTTTTTTTTTTGGAAAAATAACTCCTGAGGATGACGAAGCGAGGGACAGATCTAACGGTCATTAATCGCTGCATCGGGTGGCCAGAGCTGGACCGGCCAAACTGTTGTGCCGGCGCGCCGGCGCCTAGCGTCGCCCTTTCCATATATATAGCGGAAACGACCCGGAATATGCTGGATCCCAAAAAAAGATCCGGGATGGTCGAATATATGGGATCTATTTGGGACAGAAAAATGGCCTCACCCTGTTAACCGACGGTTATTTTGCCGGATGGCCCGGTTTACCGAATCTTACCCCTAGATTTATTTTTTAGCTAAGTGTTACTGTAATTTTTTTTGAGGCAATATGTAGTACGAGCTTTTTTTTCGAGACAAATATGTAGTACGAGTATTACCCGTAGATTGGCGATGAGATTTTTTCGATTTTTTTTTTGAGAAAATCTCGCCACTTTATTGATTCACTGCAATGTTCATAGGTACAAGTATTGGGTTATGTGGAGAACCCAACCAAGTATGTCTACCTATGGCTAAATTACAAGCAAATTTGGCAAGATTGTGAGCTTCAAAATTGTGATTCCTACGCTCATGGACAAAAGAGCACTGAGTAAAACTATCTCTACGACTCCTTATTTCATGGACTATGGCTGAGTGAAGACCTCCCGTTCCATGAACTATGTCATTCACAACTCCCTGACAGTCAGATGCTACCATCAGGTTCTGAACCTGTAAATCCTCTGCAAGTGATAGTGCTTCTCTGCAAGCAAAAGTTTCCAAAACGGTCGGGTCTCTTGTGTCCCGGAAGACAACAGCCGAGGACCCAAAATAAGCTCCGGTGTGATCTCGGCATACAGCGGCGACAGCCCCACCGCGCATGTTACGTGCAACTGCACCATCAGCATTAATCTTTGCCACTCCACTAGGTGAAGGAAGCCATTGTCTTGGGACCTCTGAAGGAAATATGCCCTAGAGGCAATAATAAAGTTATTATTTATTTCCTTATTTCATGATAAATGTTTATTATTCATGCTAGAATTGTATTAACCGGAAACATAATACATGTGTGAATACATAGACAAACAGAGTGTCACTAGTATGCCTCTACTAGACTAGCTTGTTAATCAAAGATGGTTAAGTTTCCTAACCATAGACAAAGGAGTTGTCATTTGATTAACAAGGTCACATCATTAGTTGAATGATCTGATTGACATGACCCATTCCATTAGCTTAGCACCCGATCGTTTAGTATGTTGCTATTGCTTTCTTCATGACTTATACATGTTCCTGTAACTATGAGATTATGCAACTCCCGTTTACCGGAGGAACACTTTGGGTACTACCAAACGTCACAACGTAACTGAGTGATTATAAAGGAGTACTACAGGTGTCTCCAAAGGCAGATGTTGGGTTGGCGTATTTCGAGATTAGGATTTGTCACTCCGATTGTCGGAGAGGTATCTCTGGGCCCTCTCGGTAATGCACATCACTAAGCCTTGCAAGCATTACAACTAATGAGTTAGCTGTGAGATGATGTATTACGGAACGAGTAAAGAGATTTGCCAAGAACGAGATTGAACTAGGTATTGATACCGACGATCGAATCTCGGCAAGTAACATACCGATGACAAAGGGAACAACGATGTTGTTATGCGGTCTCGACCGATAAAGATCTTCGAGAATATGTAGGAGCCAATATGGGCATCCAGGTCCCGCTATTGGTTATTGACCGAGACGGTCTCGGTCATGTCTACATAGTTCTCGAACCCGTAGGGTCCGCACGCTTAAGGTTACGATGACAGTTTTATTATGAGTTTATGAGTTTTGATGTACCGAAGGAGTTCGAGTCCCGGATGAGATCGGGACATGACGAGGAGTCTCGAAATGGTCGAGACGTAAAGATCGATATATTGGACGACTATATTCGAGTTCGGAAAGGTTCCGAGTGATTCGGTATTTTTCGAGTACCGAGAGTTACGGGAATTCGCCGGGAGTATATGGGCCTTATTGGGCCATACGGGAATAGAGGAGAAAGGCCGAAGGAAGGAGGCGCGCAGCCCCCTCTGGTCCGAATTGGACAAGGGTGCGGCCTCTTTCCTTCCTCCTCTCCCCTCTTTCCCCTTCTCCTACTCCAACAGGAAGGAGGGAGTCCTACTCCCGTGGGAGTAGGACTCCCCTTGGCGCGCCTCCTCCTAGGCCGCCACCCTCCCTTGCTCCTTTATATACGGGGCAGGGGGCACCCCAGATACACAAGTTGATCTACGTGATCGCTCCTTAGCCGTGTGCGGTGCCCCTCCACCATATTCCACTTCGTCATATCGTCGCGAGCTTAGGCGAAGCCCCGCGCCGGTGAAGTCATATCGTCGCGAGCTTAGGCGAAGCCCTGCGCCGGTGGAGCATCATCATCGTCACCACGCCGTCGTGCTGACGGAACTCATCCCCGACGCTTTGCTGGATCGGAGCCCGGGGATCGTCATCGAGCTGAACGTGTGCAGAACTCGGAGGTGCCGTACGTTCGGTACTTGGATCGGTCGGATCGTGAAGACGTACGACTACATCAACCGCGTTGTTATAACGCTTCCGCTTTCGGTCTACGAGGGTACGTAGACAACACTCTCCCCTCTCGTTGCTATGCATCACCATGATCTTGCGTGTGCGTAGGAAATTTTTGAAATTACTACGTTCCCCAACAGTGGCATCCGAGCCTGGTTTTATGCGTAGATGTTATATGCACGAGTAGAACACAAGTGAGTTGTGGGCGATACAAGTCATACTGCTTACCAGCATGTCATACTTTGGTTCGGGCGGTATTGTGAGATGAAGCGCCCGGACCGACATTACGCCAGACGCTTACGCGAGACTGGTTTCACCGCTACGAGCACTCGTGCTTAAAGGTGGCTGGCGGGTGTCTGTCTCTCTCACTTTAGTTGAACTGAGTGTAGCTACGCCCGTCCTTGAGAAGGTTAAACGGAGTCTATTTGACGAAGTATCGCTGTGGTCTTGATGCGTAGGTGAGATTGGTTCTTGCTTAAGCCCGTAGCAGCCACGTAAAATTTGCAACAACAAAGTAGAGGACGCCTAACTTGTTTTTGCAGGGCATGTTGTGATGTGATATGGTCAAGACGTGATGCTATATTTTATTGTATGAGATGATCATGTTTTGTAACCGGTTATCGGCAACTGGCTAGAGCCATATGGTTGTCGCTTATTGTATGAAATGCAACGCCCTGTAATTGCTTTACTTTATCACTAAGCGGTAGCGATAGTCGTAGAAGCAATAGATGGCGTAACGACAACGATGCTACATGGAGATCAAGGTGTCGCGCCGGTGACGATGGTGATCACGACGGTGCTTCGGAGATGGAGATCACAAACACAAGATGATGATGGCCATATCATATCACTTATATTGATTGCATGTGATGTTTATCCTTTATGCATCTTATTTTGCTTTGATTGACGGTAGCATTTTAAGATGATCTCTCACTAAAAATTATCAAGTAGTGTTCTCCTGAGTATGCACCGCTGCCAAAGTTCGTCGTGCGAGACACCACGTGATGATCGGGTGTGATAAGCTCTCGTCCATCTACAACGGGTGCAAGCCAGTTTTGCACACGCAGAATACTCAGGTTATACTTGACGAGCCTAGCATATGCAGATATGGCCTCGAACACGGAGACCGAAAGGTCGAGCGTGAATCATATAGTAGATATGATCAACATAAGATGTTCACCATTGAAAACTACTCCATCTCACGTGATGATCGGTTATGGTTTAGTTGATTTGGATCACGTGATCACTTAGATGACTAGAGAGATGTCTGTCTAAGTGGGAGTTTTTAAGTAATATGATTAATTGAACTTTAATTTATCATGAACTTAGTCCTGGTAGTATTTTGCAAATTATGTTGTAGATCAATAGCTCGCGTTGTTGATTTCATATGATTATTTTAATGTGTTCCTAGAGAAAATTGTATTAATAAATGTTAGTAGCAATGTTGCGGATTGGATCCGTGATCTGAGGTTTATCCTCATTGCTGCACAGAAGAATTATGTCCTTGATGCACCGCTAGGTGACAGACCTATTGCAAGAGCAAGATGCAGACGTTATGAACGTTTGGCTAGCTCAATATGATGACTACTTGGTAGTTTAGTGCACCATGCTTAAACGGCTTAGAATCGGGACTTCAAAGACGTTTTTGAACGTCATGGACTATATGAGATGTTCCAGAGTTGAAGTTAATATTTCAAGCAAATACCGAGTTGCGAGATATGAAGTTTCCAACAAATTCTATAGCTAAAAGATGGAGGAGAATCGCTCAACTAGTGAGCATGTGCTCAGATTGTCTGGGTACTTCAATCGCTTGAATCAAGTGGGAGTTAATCTCCCAGATAAGATAGTGATTGACAGAATTCTCTAGTCACCATCACTAAGTTACTAGAACTTCGTGATGAACTATAGTATGCAAGGGATGACAAAAACGATTCCCGAGCTCTTCGTGATGTTGAAATCGACGAAGGTAGAAATCGAGAAAGAGCATCAAGTGTTGATGATTGACAAGACCACTAGTTTCAAGAAAAGGGCAAAGGAAAGAAAGGGAACTTCAAGTAGAATGACAAGCAAGTTGTCACTCCCACGAAGAAACCCAAAGCTGAACCAAAGCCTGAAACCGAGTGCTTACACTGCATAGGAAATGGTCACTGGAAACGGAAATATCCGAGATATTTGGTAGATAAGAAGGATGGCAAAGTGAACAAGGGTATATTTGATATACAGGTTATTGATGTGTGCTTTACTAGTGTTTATAGTAGCCCCGAGTATTTGATACTTGTTCGGTTGCTAAGATTAGTAACTCAAACAGGAGTTACGAATAAACAGAGACTAGTTGAAGGGAAGTGACGATGAGTGTTGGAAGTAGTTCCAAGATTGATATGATCATCATCGCACACTCCCTATACTATCGAGATTAGTGTTTATAGTAGCCCCAGTATTTGATACTTGTTCGGTTGCTAAGATTAGTAACTCAAACAGGAGTTACAGAATAAATGAAACTAGTTGAAGGGCAGTAACGATGAGTGTTGGAAGTAGTTCCAAAATTGATATGATCATCATCGCACACTCCCTATACTATCGGGATTAGTGTTGAACCTAAATAAATGTTATTTGGCGTTTATGCTGAGCATGGATATGATTTGATCATGTTTATTGCAATACAGTTATTCATGTAAGTTAGAGAATAATTATTGTTCTGCTTACATGAATAAAACCTTCTATGGTCATACACCCAATGAAAATGGTTTGTTGGATCTCGATCGTGTGATACACATATTCATAATATTGAAACCAAAAGATGTAAAGTTAATAATGATAGTGCAATTTATATGTGGCACTGCCGTTTGGGGTCATATCGGTGTAAAGCGCATGAAGAAACTCCATAAAGATGGATTTTCGAAATCACTTGGTTATGAATCGTTTGATGCTTGCGAACCGAGCCTTTTGGGCAAGATGACTGAAACTCCGTTGTTCGGAACAATGGAACGAGCAACAAACTTGTTGGAGATAATACATACCGATGTATGCGATCCAATGAGTGTTGATGCTCGTGGCAAGTATCGTTATTTTCTGACCTTCACAAGATGATTTGAGCAGATGTGGGTATATCTACTTGATGAAACATAAGTCTGAAATAGTTGAAAGGTTCAAAGAATTTCAGAGTGAAGTGGAAAATCATCGTAACAAGAAAATAAAGTTTCTGCGATCTGATCGTGGAGATGAATATTTGAGTTACGAGTTTGGTCTTCAATTAAAACAAAGTGGAATAGTTTCACAGCTCACGCCACATGGAACACCACCACATAATGGTGTGTCCGAACGTCAGAATCAAGACTTTATTAGATATGGTGCGATCTATGATCTTACCGATTTACCACTATCGCTTTGGGTTATGCATTAGAGACAGCTGCATTCACGCTTAATAGGGCACCATCTAAATCCGCTGAGATGACACCGTATGAACTATGGTTTAGCAAGAAACCTAAGCTGTCGTTTCTTACAGTTTGAGTTGTGATGCTTATGTGAAAAAGTTTTCACCGATAAGCTTGAACCCAAATCGAGAAGTGCGTCTTCATAGAATACCCAAAGGTAACTATTGGGTACACCTTCTAACACAGATCCGAAAGCAAGATATTTGTTGTTAAGATGGATCCTTTCTAGAGAAGAAGTTTCTCTCGAAAGAAGTGAGTGGGAGGAAAGTAGAACTTGATGAGGTAATTGTACCTTCTCCCTTATTGGAGAGTAGTTCATCACAGAAATCAGTTCAAGTGATTCCTACAACCAATTAGTGAGGAAGTTAATGATGATGATCATAAAACTTCAGATCAAGTTGCTACCAAACCTCGTAGGTCTTCCAGAGTAAGATCCGCACCAAAGTGGTACGGTAATCCTATTCTAGAAGTCATGTTACTAGACCATGATGAACCTGCGAACTATGAGGAAGCGATGATGAGCCCAGATTCCGCGAAATGGCTTGAGGCCATAAAATCTGAGATAGGATCCATGTATGAGAACAAAGTATGGACTTTGATTGACTTGCTCGATGATCAGCAAGCCATGTAGATAAATGGATCTTCAAGAGGAAGACGGACACTGATAGTGGTGTTACTATCTACAAAGCTCGACTTGTCACAAAAGGTTTTCGACAAGTTCAAGGTGTTGACTACAATGAGATTTTCTCAACTGTAGCGATGCTTAAGTCTGTCCGAATCATGTTAGCAATTGCCACATTTTATGAAATCTGGCAAATGGATGTCAAAACTACATTCTTTAATGAATTTATTAAAGAAGAGTTGTATAGGATGCAACCAGAAGGTTTTGTCAATCCTAAAGGAGCTAACAAAATGTGCAAGCTTCAGCGATCCATCTATGGACTGGTGCAAGCATCTTGAGTTGGAATAAACGCTTTGATAGTGTGATCAAAGCATATGGTTTTATATGAGACTTTTGGAGAAGCCTGTATTTACAAGAAAGTGAGTGGGAGCACTACAGCATTTCTGATAATTATATGTGAATGACATATTGTTGATCGGAAATAATGTAGAATTATTCTGCAAAGCATAAAGGAGTATTTGAAAGGAGTTTTTCAAAGAAAGACCTCGGTGAAGCTGCTTACATATTGAGCATCAAGATCTATAGAGATAGATCAAGACGCTTGATAAGTTTCTCAATGAATACATACCTTGACAAGTTTTTGAAGTAGTTCAAAATGGAACAGTCAAAGAAAGAGTTCTTTCCTGTGTTACAAGGTGTGAGATTGAGTAAGACTCAAAACCCGACCACGGCAGAAGATAGAAAGAGAATGAAAGTCATTCCCTATGCATCAGCCATAGGTTCTATAAAGTATGTCATGTTGTGTACTAGATCTATTGCATACCCTACCACTAAGCTTGGCAAGGAGTGCAATAGGGATCTAGGAGTAGATCAATGGACAGCGGTCAAAATTATCCTTAGTAGAATAAGGATATGTTTCTCGATTATGGAAGTGAAAAAGGTTAGTCGTAAAGGGTTACGCCGATGCAAGTTTTAACACTAATCTAGATGACTCGAGTCTCAATCTGGATACATATTGAAAGTGGGAGCAATTAACTAGAGTAGCTCCGTGCAGAGCATTGTAGACAAAGAAATTTGCAAAATACTTACGGCTCGAATGTGATGCAGACCCGCTGACTAAAATTATCTCACAAGCAAAACATGATCACACCTTGGTACTCTTTGGGTGTTAATCACATAGCGATGTGAACTAGATTACTGACTCTAGTAAACCCTTTGGGTGTTGGTCACATGTCGATGTGAACTATGGGTGTTAACCACATATAGATGTGAACTATTGATGTTAAATCACATGGCGATGTGAACTAGATTATTGACTCTAGTGCAAGTGGGAGACTGAAGGAAATATGCCCTAGAGGCAATAATAAAGTTATTATTTATTTCCTTATTTCATGATAAATGTTTATTATTCATGCTAGAATTGTATTAACCGGAAACATAATACATGTGTGAATACATAGACAAACAGAGTGTCACTAGTATGCCTCTACTAGACTAGCTTGTTAATCAAAGATGGTTAAGTTTTCTAACCATAGACAAAGGAGTTGTCATTTGATTAACAAGGTCACATCATTAGTTGAATGATCTGATTGACATGACCCATTCCATTAGCTTAGCACCCGATCGTTTAGTATGTTGCTATTGCTTTCTTCATGACTTATACATGTTCCTGTAACTATGAGATTATGCAACTCCGCTTACGGAGGAACACTTTGGTACTACCAAACGTCACAACGTAATCGAGTGATTATAAAGGAGTACTACAGGTGTCTCCAAAGGCAGATGTTGGGTTGGCGATTTGAGATTAGGATTTGTCATCCGATTGTCGGAGAGGTATCTCTGGGCCCTCTCGGTAATGCACATCACTAAGCCTTGCAAGCATTACAACTAATGAGTTAGCTGTGAGATGATGTATTACGGAACGAGTAAAGAGACTTGCCAGTAACGAGATTGAACTAGGTATTGGATACCGACGATCGAATCTCGGGCAAGTAACATACCGATGACAAAGGGAACAACGTATGTTGTTATGCGGTCTGACCGATAAAGATCTTCGTAGAATATGTAGGAGCCAATATGGGCATCCAGGTCCCGCTATTGGTTATTGACCGGAGACGTGTCTCGGTCATGTCTACATAGTTCTCGAACCCGTAGGGTCCGCACGCTTAAGGTTACGATGACAGTTTTATTATGAGTTTATGAGTTTTGATGTACCGAAGGAGTTCGGAGTCCCGGATGAGATCGGGGACATGACGAGGAGTCTCGAAATGGTCGAGACGTAAAGATCGATATATTGGACGACTATATTCGGAGTTCGGAAAGGTTCCGAGTGATTCGGTATTTTTCGAGTACCGGAGAGTTACGGGAATTCGCCGGGAGTATATGGGCCTTATTGGGCCATACGGGAATAGAGGAGAAAGGCCGAAGGAAGGAGGCGCGCAGCCCCCTCTGGTCCGAATTGGACAAGGGTGCGGCCCTCTTTCCTTCCTCCTCTCCCCTCTTTCCCCTTCTCCTACTCCAACAGGAAGGAGGAGTCCTACTCCCGTGGGAGTAGGACTCCCTTGGCGCGCCTCCTCCTAGGCCGCCACCCCTCCCTTGCTCCTTTATATACGGGGCAGGGGGCACCCCAGATACACAAGTTGATCTACGTGATCGCCTTAGCCGTGTGCGGTGCCTCCTCCACCATATTCCACTTCGGTCATATCGTCATGAGCTTAGGCGGCCCTGCGCCGGTGAAGTCATATCGTCGCGAGCTTAGGCGAAGCCCTGCGTCGGTGGAGCATCATCATCGCTACCACGCCGTCGTCTTGACGGAACTCATCCCCGACGCTTTGCTGGATCGGAGCCCGGGATCGCCATCGAGCTGAACGTGTGCGAACTCGGAGGTGCCGTCGCTCGGTACTTGGATCGGTCGGATCGTGAAGACGTCGACTACATCAACAGCGTTGTTATAACGCTTCCGCTTTCGGTCTACGAGGGTACGTAGACAACACTCTCCCCTCTCGTTGCTATGCATCACCATGATCTTGCGTGTGCGTAGGAAATTTTTTAAAATTACTACGTTCCCCAACAACCTCCTAATGCTGAAATCCCATAACTGGCTTGGTCTCCGTATTAGCAATTTGATCCAGCTCACTAATATAGGAGTTCACAAAGGAAGATCGTTTGTATAGGAGACTGGAAAACTCCTTCGTGTATTGCCTGGCGCCGAGCATACCAAATGGACCACAGGGTCACCACCATTCTCGTGAACGAGCTGTGATCAAGGGCCTCATTCATCTGAAACAGCCAGCTCTTTGCTCCTGGCTCTGTATTCTCCGCCATTTTTGCTACCAACAGAGGATCTGACAAAGCCCACGTACACCTCGCCGACGTACAGGAGATCAGGGCATGGCGCCATGAGTCAGGCGTCCCACACAGCGGACATGCGTCACGGGTAGCCATGTTTCGTCTGCTCAACACGTCTGTTGTGGGCAGTGAATGGCGAGCCAACGCCACAAAAATATTCTCAGTTTTGATGGCACCGTCAGGCTCCACAATTTAGACCAGTCCTTTTCTTCTCTGTCAGTACTTGATGAGATTTTTTCGATGGGAATGGATTGTATGAACATCAGATTGGGGGGTCCAAAGAAAGAAAGAAAGAGTGTGGTTTTTTGTAGGACGAGCTACATAGCACCCCTTATCATAACCGTCCAAGCTGAACTCAGATGCATGCGGATATTTGTACAGATTTGAAAAACTGCAGCTGTGATAACTGACGCCGCCGCGTGTTTAGACGCTCTAGCACCTACTCTAAGGTAATGTTGTGGAATCTCTCTGCTACGTCACAGACCGATTGACAGCATGTAGGCCCCATGATGGCTAGCAAACAAGGCAACGCACCACCTTTCTGGCACATATTTTTCTTTTGACAGGATGGGTACAGCAATACATCTAACTCTGTTTCAAATAATAATGTGGTAGGGATACTCGCCTCAGGATTTCTGCAGTATTAAAAAGGATAAAATAAATGACATACGCAAATGTTTCGGCCTTGCAGTCAGCTAGTGGGTATTTTGCATCGATGTGACACATGCACAAACTCTGAGCGTGGTGCAGTCCACCCACTGACTACTACCACACAGCATCGGCCACGAGGTGAACAGTGACTAAAAGATGTGACAAAGGAGTAGACCTCTGTAGCTAGCGTGCAGGACCTATAGCTACTATGCATTATTATTCACATAGGCATGCATGGCAGCGTCTGCTAATGACGTTAGCTTGGACCGAGACACCGCTCATGACTCTCCTGGCTGCACAGATCGCTAAGCAAAGCGACGGACATGATAGAGGGCACCAGGTAGCTCGGCCTACAATAGAACTTTGCGATAAAGAAAAGTTAGCAGCCCAGTAAAGTTTGGACGGCCCAGCAAGAAGGAGACGCATCATGACAATTTAAACTTGCGGGGGGACAACCCTAGTACGTCTTGTGCTCAGACTCTCTATCGATCCCCAACGCCCAACCAAATCTGCAGCCGTGAGAGCGACGGCGCCGAAATGACCAGCCGCCACCGCCGCCGCCGCGGAACCTCGCCGGTGGCGCCTCAGTCCCCGATCGAAGACGAAGATCTGCTGATGGAGATCCTCCTCCGCCTCCCGCGGGAGCCCTCCTCCCTCCCCCGCGCATCCGCCGTACGCAAGCAGTGGGGATGCCTCACGGCCGACCCCAAGTTCGGCGCCCGCTTCCGCGCCTACCACGGGAAGCCACCTCTCCTTGGAGTCTTCGAGATCGGCCACGAGATTAGGTTCCGGACCGTCCTGGACCCTCCGGACAGCATCCCGCCGGAGCGCCTCTCCCTTGGACGCTACAGCAACCCCCGGCATACCAAAGTGCTTGGTTGCCGCCACGGCCGCGTCCTCGTCAAAGACTGGGTGCGAGATGAAGTCGTTGTGTGTGATCCTATCACCGGCAAGCAGCACCGGGTGTCTATTCCGCCCAAGTTCAATGAACGCTACCCCTGCCTCAACGGGGCGGTGCTCTGTGCTGCCGCCGGCCAGGGCCATGTGCATGGCGGCTGCCACTCGTGCCCTTTCAAGGTGGTATTGGTGTCCGAACTGGATCATCGACCCATTGCTTGTGTTTACTGCTCGGAGACCGGCATCTGGGGCGATGTCGTCTCAACAGAGGCTACAAATACTATTTTTGATATGTCTCCTAGTCCTAGCACCCTTGTTGGTAATGTTCTTTACTGGCCGTCTACCTATGGGCGAGACAACATACTTCAATTTGATTTGGACAGTCAGAACCTTACGGTGATCAGAGGGCCTCGCTGTATGAATAATAGGTTGATCGACCACTTTCAGATCATCCAGGCAGAGGATGGTGTTGTTGGTCTCATCGTCTTGTCTTGCCATAACCTTCAATTGTGGAAAAGAAAGGTGGACTGTAAGGGTGTTGCCATCTGGTTGAGGCAGAAGACGGTTGCGTTGCGTAACATTCTTGAGCTCCCTCCTAAGATTAGGAAAAGGAGGGAACTGCATGGAAAATTTGTTGGTCACGATGAAGACAACAATGCAATGTTTTTATATATCGACGGCAATGTCTATATGGTTCAACTCAAGTCAATGCAATCAAAGAAACTCAAGGGGATCAGTTCTGCTAGTTATTGTTATCCTTTCACAAGTTTCTATCCACCAAGTGAGTACTCATCCTTGGTCTTTATATTTTAGGAGTAACCGAATCTAGTTATGCTCTGGATATGATCGCTCACATATACTTATTGCTATTCTTGAATGTTCACTTACAACTTGCATTTAGTAAGTAATTTCTGGTAATAAAACTTAGTAATTGTCCCTCTGCTTAGGTGGACCAACTTATAGCCATATTATTTTAGTATCTATTATCTTTTGGATACAATTGTCTTCTATCCTCAAAAATACCAAATCAACATTTTATCAGTTATTATCTGTTTTGATCTTGCTATTAATCTTAACCCCATCAAATCAACTTCCATTCAATACATGCTTTCTGTAATAGTGATTTTGTCATTTGTTAATGACCCCTCATGCACGTGATTGTTACATTTGTAATAACACATAAATGATCAATTTCTTGTATCAGCATCCATTTATTTAAAACAAAAACATAATACCTAGTGTCACTTTTGGTTGGTAGAGTTTGTTGTTTTGGCATAATTTTGTCTTGCTTGACAATGAATGAGTTTACATGAGTATTTTTGCCTTTTTTTCTTCTTACCGGCTATATTATCAATTATGAGATAGCTAAGTATATTGTTTTTATGAATATTCCTTTCATTTTGTGACAGAAGTGGTTTTGTTTATCTATTGCTAGTCTCAAGTGACTTCTAACACATCTATTGCTCACAAATAATTAGAACATCTATAAAAGTCAGTCATTTTCATCAAATTACAACATCTTCGCAACTCTCACACGTGCCTTCTCTTATCCATTTTCCTTTATTGTCGAATTTATTGCCTGAATTCTTATGCTTATAGGTACAACTATTACTGCTGAATATGGAGCTAAAATGTTAGGATGACTGTCTGATTTGATGTGCTAATAGGATGAAATGGTTCAACAGGTAAGAAGATCTTCTGAATATAGTTTGTGAAATTTGGATTATTTGATTTTTTTTTCTTTGGATATTATCTCGTGGCCAATGTGGGTAGCATGCACCATCAAGCTACTGCCCGTTCGGATATAGGGATTCATACATGCTAATAACACAAACAAACAATTAAAATAGTTGTGATGCTAAGTTAAAAATGACTCATGTTCCATCATAAATGATATGCAAATGATCCACATATTGTATTTCCAAAGTCCTCCCATGATTTGGCTTGTTCATATTTTATAAGTTGAAAGCAATGTATTTGTAGTCCATTTATTTACTATTAGAAACATAAGTCTCATCATTCACCTCCCCCACCAAACAAATTTGTGTGAAAAAACTGATGGCTTTACTTTGTTGTCATTAGTATTCTCAGGAGATATAGCCAGTAATATGATATAATTCTACTTTTTGTGTGTGTGTGTGTGTGGGGGGGGGGGGCATATGATATAGCTATTTTCTATATTGTTGAGTTGATTTTTTGTTGTTGAGTTAATCATAAGTTTGTATGCACCTCTTGTCCGTACACTGTGTAACATAGGTGAGTCTATTTGATTTTCTATTCATTCATGATGGGTTACTAACAAATGAACACTTTGGTTTTTCTCCAGCTGAAGAAAGCGCTGCTGCAGTTGCTAGTTGTCACTGAGTTTGTCGCATTAATGTGGTCAGCGGTGTTGATATGTTTTCTTCAAAAACTTACCGTGCTTTAGTCTAGCCAAGTATGTTATATAGCAGGATGCTTTTGAATACCTAATCCAGGGTATTTCAGCTTAATTATCCTAATATTATTTCAAGTCAAGTTTCATCCTGTCTTGCTTTTTCTACTTGCGTGTGCTTGTCAGCTCTTCTCTTGAGCCATGCCAATTTCTGCCACATGTATCAGCATTTGGGATCATATGAAATAATATTGCATTCCTTTGTAGACCTGGATGCTTATTATTATGGCGAATACATTGGTAAAATAATTGGTGACATTCAGTTTGTAGGCACTCAAAACTCTATGTAGTTGGATTTCAGGTTGCCACAATTCTTTGGACAGAGACTGCCTTGAATGTTCTAAGCTACATATAGTTGGATTTGTGTTTGTTTCTTTGAATGTTAGAAGAAGACAAGAAATGCTTCAGAGACATTTAGTAAAGTATTCTGTTGATCCCATGATATCCTAACAAATACCTAGTTATTAGCCTCCTTGCTCGTCAGTTACTTACATAAGAGACCTTTTGGCATGTAGAGTTACCTTTGTTTTATCCATCAATCTACTATTTATTTTGCTAGTGATATTCAAACAAGAAATATATACAAATACTGTGTATATATAGTGCCAGTATCTTGTCATATAGTTGTACTGATAATCGGAGGCCAGAGTCAGGTCTGGTTGAATTATTAGTGGGTTGCCTCCGTTGAAGAGGGTTGATTCTCGGAGATACCATATTATCCATGCTCTTTTTTCTCATCACAGTATTTAGTTTTTTTTGGAACAAAATGATTCGGTACTTCGATGCCATGCTGACTGCAATGCTGGTGTATATACAAAAGTACTCCCTGCTACTTTAGTGATCTAGACGCTCTTATATTTCGTTACAGAGGAGTATTATTTAGGGAAGCTGATAGCATGTTTGTTACTTTCTGACATCTAGCAGTTCATTTATTTGTACCATTTTACAGAATATGCATTCTATTTGTAAATCTGTCTCGGGGTGCATGCATTCTGGCATGAACTGGAACTTGCAGCAGAAACTTTGCAGTTAACTTTTTTCTTTTGTTTTCAAATCATGATCTCATTGGACCGCATATAATTGTGAGATGGATGCTGCACAAAAGGAACTTGCTCTTGTGTTAGGAAATCTCACTGGAAAACAGGTGCAGCCTATTTGGTCTTCTGAAAGTAGTAGTAATTACAAGATATACTTAAGAAAAAACTAGTAGCCTGCTGGTTTAAAAAGTTGATTCCTGGGGCAGCTCCTCAAAGTAGGCTGCCCCAAAAAGGATTTGTGTGAGATGAGAAATCATCTAGGAGTATCTTGCAACCAAAGTTAGTATCATTCATTTCTCTATCATGACAGGTGTCAAACATTGCCTGAATGAAACCAAGCAACTGTCAACCATTTTATTTCTGGAGCAAAAGGACCCTGTTACATTTTCAGCAGACTGTTTGAATGCCTAAAAACATTTGGAAAAAGGGAAACGCTAGCAACAATGCTGTCTTTCCCAGTCAAATAACTATCACAAACCACAAGTACGCTTATTACATCATCCGTATAGCAAGCAATCCAAGGTGCACATCTCTACTTGCAGTTGTTTCAGGGTTTATTAGCAAAATCAGTTATAGCCTCGCTGGGCCAGGTCGTGCGTTTGGTGGCGCTAAAATAAACTCGCTTTAAGGGGCTAGCTAGCCTGGTCTGGCAAGAAAACCCTTGCTCGGCAGGGAGAGCTGATTCAGCTTGCTCTCAATACGTTCCCTATTCGGCGCCTTCAGCGCCAGTTAACATGCATTTCGTTAACTGCGTTTGGAAAGGGGCCGGCCCATCTAGGTTCCAGCAGGAGGGAGCTATTTCCTGTTTTGGGAACCTTCTCTGTTTTGGGTTTTTTATGGATTGGTTTTTGTTTGATTTTTCTCCTTTTGTTTTTCTGTTTCTTTTCTTTTCTCTATTCTCTCTTTCTTTTTCTTTTATTTTTTCTTTTTTCGAAAATGCATGACCTTTGTCAAATTTGATGAACTTCTTTGAAACGAACAAACTTTTCTCAAATCAATGAACTCTTTTCAATTTTGATGAACTTTTTTTCAAATTCGAAGAGACTGTTTTCAACCTTTTATACTGAAGAGTATACTGCATAGGTGCTACAATGAACTTCTGCATATATTTGTATCTGCAGGTGAAGTAATTAAGGGCTGCTGCTGTTGTTCTCATGAGTTTGCCGCTTTGCATCAATTTGGTTGGCAGTGTGTACATATATGTTAGGTGGAAGAACTTACTGGCCGTGTGCCTTTGTCTAACTAGGTTTGTAATGTAACAAAATTGCTTTCCAACACCTAACCGAGGGAAGTTGACGTTAGATTCTGTTATATCTTTTGTTACATGGTTTGTCTTCTCTGCTATTTTCTCAGAAACTTAAACTCAACAATGCCTTGTCTATAGACAGGCAGGCTGCCATCCCAACATTAGTTAGAATCCTGTCTATAGAGAAAACTGCAGCCCGCTATTATTGTCTGCAATGGTTTCTCGAGCAATGTTGCCACAAGTTGTGATGCATACATACCGTACTGACTAGCATCCCGCAGCCTCTCCACCAAGGTTTATATTATTCTGGAGATGCCTGTGTTGGTATATATTTGGTGATATCACCAGCTCCCATTGTGTTATGTTAATAGCCTGTGTCGTGTTCAGTAATGTAACCTATCTGGTTTTGTCATTCAACTGGTGAATGTGTTGGGGGGTTGTAACTGGTGCTTTGAACGTCACTATCTGGTACATTTATTTGACCAGGGGTCATTCTTTCTCAGAGCAAACTACTTCGATTTTTAAATGGGAAAACTTTGTTTTTGCCACTCTAGCTTTTGCCCACTTTGATTATGCCACTCTAGAATTTGACATCTCACTTGTGTCACTCCTAGATTTTGATAATACATCACAAATGCCAGAGCATGGCAAAAGCAATAATTCTTCATTTCACTTTTTCCACTCTTAGATTTTGACAATGTATCACAATTGCCAAAAGCTAAGAGTGGCAAAAGTGATACTCAACATCTCACCTTTGTTGATGGCGGCCACCAATGCGGATCTTCATATTAAAGGTGATGTAAATACATCCATCCTGACCCGGAATGCATATAATAATATGAATGAGCTATCATGGGAGCACTGTGGTGTAGTATAGGTAAAGAGAACACAACGGGGAACAATATGGTGCAGAATAGGCAGAGAGAACACAACAGGGAGCACCATGTGCCAAGTTGGCTGCCAACTGGGGGCATACATGTTTGCAGCTGGGCTTGTGAAGGATCAAGAATTTGGTTACCATATTCTGTTCAGAAGTATCTAGTCGTAGTCGATATGATCTTGTGAATTGATGGTGCCAACAAGCTCATGTTAAAAACTCAGTACACTGTCACATATATAGTTCTAGTAAGTTAGCTGTTGACCGTCAACAAAATATTTTTTCTATTTATAAAAATATAATTAACAAATGATAAATGCAAGCATTTCTGTAGTCATTTTAGGAGTGCTACAACAATCCATAAAGTAGTACTCCTGCCCATCCATATTACTTGCCTTAGATTTATTTGGATATGGATGTATGTAACACTAAAAAATGTCTATATATCCGTATCTAGCCAAATCTAAGACAAATAATATGGATCGGAGAGAGTAATATAAATGAGCGTAATATCATATTATTGTTATGCCCACTTCTCGCTTCTCACTTCCATTTGTGGGCATGAAAATAATATAATTTCACTTAAATCTCACGTAATGTCTACATTGTTGATAACTAAACATTGAATGGTTGTTGTAAATGAAGACTCTATTGTACTAGATCTCTTCGACTTGTGACAGCGACTAGCAATTTGACAAGTATGGCACATACATAAAATGCTTTGATTTGAAGCTTTGAAGTTATATAAAGATGCTTTGAATAGAAGGTTAGGTGTGGTTAGTATATACATGAAAATATCAAGAATTTAGTTTTGTCTTATCTCTCATGGAAGTCTAGCTATTAACCCATATAATTTGACGTACTGATGGCGAATTCTACACGATGATTGGTGTGATTCAATTTTCTATAATAATGAAAGTATCGGGTGGCTCAACGCCAAGGTGATTTGTAGCCGTCGTAGGATAGACTCTAACACAGTCTGAATCGGGAATGGTAGTGACATGAAGACCGGAGCGAAATTCTTAGAAAATAGTTGTTGGCAAACCTTTAGTGAATATCCGCGAATTGCAAGGTTGATGGAACATGTAAAGCGCGAACAGCTCCAAGTGCTACCTTCTCCCAAACAAAATGAATGCCAAGCTCGATGTGTTTGGTCCAACGGTGTTGAACCGGGTTAGCGGATAAGTAGACCACACTGACGTTGTCGCAATATACGATGGTAGCACTCGAGATTGACCTTTGAAGCTCCTGCAATAACGTACGAACCCAACCAGACTCTGCAATAGCCGCAGCAACTGTTTTGTATTCAGCCTCTGCGCTAGAACGAGAGACCGTTGTTTGTCAACATGAGGACCAGGAGAGGGGATTATCTCCAAGATACATGCAAAACCCGGAAGTGGAGCGACGTGTGTCTGTAGCCGTCGTAGGATAGGACTTATCATTTTCCATCAGTTTTAAGTCAGTTCGGCAGCATGCTATTTCTTGAGTTGCTCCTACCTCATGTTACAGGCAGTGGAGCGGGGAAACACAAAGATGTTATATAGCTATTTGGCACCAACTTTTAGTGGACGAATAGTTCTAGTTGCTGCAAAATTGGTTGCTTCCATTGCTATAAAAAAGTGCCCCAAGCTCGTAGATAGATACTCTATGATGGTGTATATCTGGACGGTGAATTTGTATGTTGCTTGCAGATTTTTCTAATCTCTGCCATTTTTTCAACTGTTGGATGAATATCGAATTATCCTCACCTCCATCTTCATAGTTTATACATGTATCAATTACACAATAAAATTTTGTAACATTGTAGAAATACTGCATGGTTTTAAAGGTACAATTAATTTCATGTTAGTAACGTGCAATTAAAGTGACTGATATTTACGAAAAATGTTCAAATGATAATTATTTAAAGTGTTGTTCTCCAAATGCAGAAAAAAGGGAGGAAGGTCTTTCGAATCGCTAAGAAATGAAAGATATGTCCACACAATCACCCTATAACATGGGGGGGTATGCATCATTTCTTATATATCTTATGGCTATGATCTGACTGCATAATACACAAATGTGGTTGAGAAGGACGAAACAACTTTACTGAACAACTCAATAACTTTGATGACAGCCATCAATACCCATTTTCATATTAAATGCGCATGTAAATATATATAAATTCTAAGACGGAGTGGTATATATATATATGGTCTAAGATAAGAACACTTTGGTGTAGCATAGGCTGAGAGAACACAATGTAAAGCATTGTACACCAAGTTGGCCGCTAACCGGCGACATGCATATTTTGCCATGGGCTTGGGAAGGATCGAGAATTCAGTCACCACGCGTCCATGTTGTTGGCCTACTTCTAGTCGGTGTAATCTTGTGAATCCACGATGCCACTGAACCCATGTTGATTTGGTACATCCTAAATAGGGTTTCACACTTGTCAACCCTGATGCAAACATCCGTGCCATAAAATCCAGGAAAAGAAATCTTTGGCATCCACACCCTTCATCATTAGATTCATGGAATTCCTCAAACACGGGATCAAGCACATGAGCGGGTGGGGGTGCCCTGCGGCTCTCTCCCAATTGTAGGAAGTTGTGGTGCTGGTTCATGAGGTGGTGTACCGAGGATACCGCTTGGATCTTGCGGAGTGGAAAGCATGGAATTCGCAATTACAATAACTATGTCCTTATCAAATCATACGTGCCCACTCACATACTGGGCCTATGGTGCACCAACTGAATAGTCCACACTGTCAATACCACACCGTGGTGTCAAAGCGAGACCAAGGTCACAAAGAGTTGCAACCGTGCATGCATAACCAAAGGGCTTAGCAATTCTCCTGTGTGTCGAGTTAATTATAGTTGCATATATTGTTACAACATAGATAGGCTTCAAAGATCCACGGTTTAATAAGGGAACAACTCAGTTTTACAGTTTTCATCAGAAAAGATTTGTTTTTTGAATGACAAAACCGCTTCTTGATTATTGATAGCTGAAAAGAAATCATGCTTACTACAAGTGTGTTTCTATGACTAGCACCACCGTAGCACAAAGACATGCATTAAAAAACACTAATTTAGGTCACGATGTAGCAGCAGCAGAGCAGATACACTCCACCCAAATCCCGTCGCCCACATCCTGTCTAGGTCTCGGCGGCACCTCCGTACCCCCAAAGTTAAACCACCGACGAGGCCGCCGGAGTGAATCTGTCCCCAGATCCACGCTTCCACTCACACACCCACGGGACTGAGGAGGGAAACGGAATGATCCGCCACCACGCCGGAGGCCCCTACCTCCTGTCGGTCAGCGACGAGCCCCATCAAGGTGCTCCTGATGCAGCCGTCCTGTTTCTAGGAGTTGGGCGTTCATCAATCCATCGCTTGCGTTTACTCCCGGGAGACTGGCATATGGAGCAATATCATCTCAATGGATGCTCCACGTAAGATTGAATATGCTAATACTGGAATCCTTGTTGGCAACACCCTTTATTGGACATCCGCGTCTCACAGAACCAACCCATTTCTTGTGGATCCGGATCGGCTCACAAATGACATAATTCAGTTTGATTTGGATACACAGAGCCTAAATGTGATCATAGGGCCTCTCGGCATGAATTATTCACCCATCCAGCAGATCGTCCAGGCAGAGGATGGTGCTGTTGGTCTTGCCTTATTGTCTTATGACAAATACTGTAGATTCCAAATGTTTCAGAGGAAGGTTGATTGTCATGGTGTCTCCACATGGCTGCCGCACAAGACCATTGAGATGGATAATATTCTTGGGCTCCATCCTCAGATTGAGCGAGCGATGAGACAGATAGAAATATTGGGGTACAATGAGGATAATGGTGAAATGTTTGTATATGCGGGCGGCCGTGTCTACACTGTTGAACATATGCCAATGCAATCCATAAAGCTTCATACAACTCGCTATATCAATGATTATCATCCTTTCACGAGTTTCTATACACCAGGTGATTGCTCATCCTTTGTCTTACTAGTCCAATCCATCTAACATTTTATACATGGTTCCTTGAATACCTTTATTGTGTTTCATGAGTGTTCACAACTCAATACCATAGCAAATAACAACTAAATCCCAGTTTGCAACTGTCGCTTCGCTAGATTTTTTGAAGCAAAAAGGCTCCCCCTCCGATTTCCATTAAGGGAAACCACCAAAGGAGCAACAAACACCAGTTCACCCTATACTTAACCACTTACCGAAGGAGCTAAAAGTAGCAAAATGGCAGCATCATCTAGGTACTCTCTCAGACATCTCCGAGGAATGTCACCAGTACAGCAATATCCAACATAACCAGGAACATAGATAGAGCGACAGGAACACAACCAAAATAAGCAGCTTCAACATAACACTTGCTACATATTACTAGAAACTGGAACAGAGATAGAACGCAATCAGCAACCATCAGTGGCAGGCTTCAGATCAGCCTCCCAGCCTTGGCACATTATATCTCCATCCTTGAGATGCTTTATAGACTTCACTTGCTATACTTGTTCTAGTAGCTTTGAACCCAGCTCGAGCGCCCTTTTGTTTTGCTCCTTTATGTGCAAAATAGACAAAGCCATGATACAGTATGTCATTAGCTGAATCAAGCTCATAGGACCATTGTAGTTTTATTCTAAAAAATAATACCATTTCTGCATTTCCATATAGTCCAAAACATAGCTGCATGCTATCCCAATCAGAACTAATTTTTGTTCTGTTTTTCTAAAGGTTTTAATCCATCTCCCAAAGCAGTCTTCTACATATATTGGGGTGGATCTCAGTTAAAAGTACATTTCAGCAGGCTCCACATCAGTGAATCAGCAGAATAAGAGAAAACAGATGATCAATCTGTTCATCTTTACCACAAAATACACACTCCTTAGGACCCTTCCATGCTTGTCTTGTTTATTAACCACAGAAACACTTTAATTTTAACAGGCACTTTCACTTTCCACAAAAAGATTTGTGGGAAATTACATTTTTCAGTAATCAGTTTCCTATAAAGGGATTTAACTGGAAACTTTTTGTCTCCAGTTAGACTCCATTCCACTTTATCTCTAACCCCCATCATCTCAATTTCTTCACATCTGTATTTGAGATTTGTATCTCATTATCCTTTTTTTATTTGCAGGTTCACATGTCAAAGTTATCGCATGTACAGTTGCAACCCGTCTCTTTCTGCACTTCACTTGAAGAAGAAAATAAAAAGAAGTAACTATTTCCATTATGCATATAATTTTCTAATTGGTCATTGGACTCTTACGTTATCTTATACCCATGATAATCACTACGTCAATACACTACGTCAATATGCTTATGTCCTATTTCTCGGTTTATTCAGCTACATCATCGGTGGCCGCATTTGTTGTCCTTTTGTTGACGGTGGCCACTGCACTTTATCTTTCACTGAAGACAAGATATAACGAAGAGATACATTTGAAGGTAGAAATGTTTCTCAAGACATATGGCACATCAAACCCCGCAAGATACACTTTCTCTGAAGTTAAAAAAATGACAAGACAGTTTAAGGAGAAAGTAGGGCAAGGAGGATTTGGAACTGTATACAAAGGCGAGCTACCAAATGGAGTGCCCGTGGCAGTCAAAATGCTAGAAAACTCTACAGGAGGAGGAGAATTCATTAATGAAGTCTCAACCATCGGCAGAATCCACCATGCAAACATTGTCCAGCTCCTCGGCTTTTGCTCAAAAGGAACTAGGCGTGCTCTTATTTATGAATTCATGCCTAATGACTCATTGGAGAGGTATCTATACTTGAATGATTCTAGTATCCACC
This sequence comes from Aegilops longissima, assembly GCA_021605205.1. NCBI lineage: Eukaryota > Viridiplantae > Streptophyta > Magnoliopsida > Poales > Poaceae > Aegilops > Aegilops longissima. The sequence continues at coordinate 10,494,564 of CM038678.1, read as the reverse complement.
GACAACTCCTAGTACGAAAAAAATCATAGTTTTAAATAGCCGGCTATTGCCCCGCTATAGCCTTTTCAGCAAGGTGCCGCTAAATGGTCTTATGTACAAATAGCCCACTATAGCTGATTTGGAGGTCTGCGGCTATTTAGCATAGCCTGCTATTTAAAACATATTGACGTGGAGAGGTCTACCTCCCAGAATGGATCTATGAAAAAGTAATCGCTGGGCAAGAATTGGAGCTTACTTTAGAAATGGCAGAGGAAGAGAAAGAAAAGGTCAGAGAGCTTGCCACTGTGGGACTATGGTGTATCCAGTATAACCCAAAGAATGGGCCCTCGATGCCTAAGGTGGTAAACATGTTAACCGGGAGGTTGCAGAATCTACAGATCCAACCTAAGCCCTTCATCTCATCTGGAAATCATCCTGTGGTGTAAATCATGGAGAACATGCTGCCACAGTTTAGTAAACACTGGAGGCATGTACTCCGTCCATGTGTTGCACATCAATGCATATCACTAGCATGCAATATATTTCGATCTTTCCACTACATTAGCACCTGATGTATGAATAAATGATCCATCGCCGTGTAATGCTACTACTAGCTATTTGTAGTCAGAATCACATCAAACTTTATTTGGATTGTACTCCCTCCGTAAACTAATATTAGAGTGTTTAGATCACTATTTTAGTGATCTAAACGCTCTTACATTAGTTTACAGAGGGAGTAACAGTTAAAAATACAGTGATCTGTTGGTTACCTTGTTATGCTGTTCTGGTGATTTATCTCCATCGAAGTATTACCTGCCATGCATTCCTCCTCCGAACTCCCCACTTCCTCAGGAAACATGACAAAGCGTTTTGTTACCCATTTTCATTGTGCTGAGAATCTTCCCCCTTTACTAGAACCTGCCAACAGATGGAACATTTTACTCCAAAGAATCACAGCGCTTTATTTGCATTTTGACAGTTAAAACACAACAACCTGTTGGTTACCTTATCCTGATGTGCTCTCCCACGCTTGAGTATTTTATGCCTTATCTGGATATTCATGCCATTTTAATCTTAATTAGGACCTGGATTGGTGGCACAATTCGTACTAAGATTCAGCAATGCAGAAAAAAAGGAAAGGAGATGGAACAAAGGGGGTTGTTACCTTGGGTGTCGCAGATGAGGAGGTGGCGGCGGATCTCGATGCAGCGAGATTCCACGGGAGAGTCGCCATCGCCGGAGGAAGGGCGCCCTTGCCTTGGAATAGAAGCGCAGTGTGGCGGTCTACCGGGATCGGTGAACTCTAGGATGGCCGCCACCGCCGCCGCCTGAGCAGAGCAATGCCGGGTCGTGGCAGGAAGAAGTTTTTTTAGCAACCCATAGGAAGAAGAAGTGCATCGGCGAAATCACTAATTAAGGACCAAAGATCACTCTCATCTTCTCAGGTTGCGACAAGCGACATATTTCTTAAACTGTGCTTCCAAATCTAAAACCGTTTTCATCATTGGATTGCTCGTGTCGAGGAAAAGAGGGCACGACAAGGATGATGATAAAGTGAAGAAAAGAGGGCACGACAAGGGCCCCTTGGCTATAAGTTTTTCGTGTGCGTGTTCATCGTAATTTGATGTGATCGATCCTGAGGGCAGAGTTCCAACAATCTTTAAAACTAGATTGCCATGTTGGTATTTGACAATCTTTTTTTCACGGAAAAAAAGGACAGGAAAACTGAACCAGGAGCATGTTTTTTTCTCTTTTCGAAAGAGACACGGCCGTGCCTCTCACGAAAGCACAACCGTGAAAATGAAGAAAACGCGTTTTTTTCGTTTCCGAGAGGCACGGCCGTGACACTGGCAGAAGCAAAACAGTGCCTCTCGTTGAGGGAAAAAAAATATAGAAAGCACGTCTTTTTCCGTTCCGAGAGGCACGGCTGTGCCTTTCGCGAAAGCAAAACCGTGCCTCTCGTGGAAGTTAAGAAGAAAAATCAGAAAACACATTATTTTTCCGTTCCCGAGAGGCACGACCGTCTCTCGCGAAAGCAAAACCGTGTTTCTCGCAGAAACATACATGTTTTTTTGCGTTTCCGAGAGGCATGGTTGTGTCTCTCGCGAAAGCAAAACTAGGCCTCTCTCGGAAGAAAAAACCCGTTTTTTTGCACAATTTTTTTCGCATGTTTTTATCCAAAAGCTAAGGAAGACCGGTGAAAAACCAAAAAGTCAAAAAAAAAACTCAGGAAAAAATATTTAAAAAGCAAAAAGCGCTTGCGGAAAAATAAAAAAATAAAATCCGAATGGAGCGCCCATAGCGCGACACGTGGTGGCGGCGAGTGATCGTTGTGAGGCTCCAAAGGAGAGCTGGTCAACTAGTTGCTCCCATCGGGCTCATGTCTCGATTTGCAAAAATGACAGCCCAGTAAAGTTGAAACGCCCCAGCCCATCAAAAGCACGGGACGGGCCCATAGAGAGTCATCTTTTTCCTGCGACAGATTAGAGGCCCAATTTACCACGGCCCAATGCCATGAACGAATAAAAAGGAAACCCTAACCCCCAGTCACTCCACTATATCCTCCCTCCACATACTCTCCAGCTTTTGGCGGCGGTGAAATGGAGGCCGTGATGGCAACCAGGTATGACTCAGCGAGCACTTGTCGGTCAGGTATGACTTGATAGCTCCACCGAAGCTCAGTGCAAGACGAAGCCGCTCCACCTTCTGCCTCTGTCTTCCACCGCTACTCCACAAACGATGCTCCCAAGAGAGATACGACACCGTAGTACCACCATCGTCCGATCTGGAAGATTAGAACATAGGGTTTCCCCCAAAGCAGCATGAGTGGGTCAACAACAGTTACAACTACGATGCCTTCATGAAGGTAACGGTGCAAAACGCCGCCATCGCCCGCCAACGACTTAGTTTTCACCGGCAACTATGTCTCCCCGACTCGTAGCCGGGACTAGATGACGAATATCGAGATCCGACCACCGCTGCACTGGTCAGAACAGATCTAGCCGAAGGTGCTGCCGACGCGACCACCAGGCCCTCCATGCCGCCGCCGCCGATCCAAAGGCAGATTGCGCGCCGCCGCCGCCGCCCGAACAGCATTGGCCGCCGCGCCCGCAGCCCGCGGCGCCTCTGACGCTGCCGCGCCACAACCATCGTCGTCGCTATCGTTCCCAACTATGAACCTCCCTCTGTTGCCATGATAACACCCCGTGGACCTTTCCATTACACTGCTTAGTGGCAACAGGTTTTCATAGGGAAGGGGAGGGGAGGGAGAGGGTCGACATGCCAGGTCGGTAGAGAGGAGCGCTGAGCAGCACATGCTCTTTATAGAGCGAAAGGCAAACACAACCAGATTAAGAGGGGCAGGGAACATGCGACTATAGCGATTGAGGTGTGAAGCTTTGCACCCAGGCCTGAGGATCACCTTGCAGTCGATCATCGACAATGGCAATGCCAAAGAAGATCAGTGGTGATGTTGCGAGCAACAGACTGAGGTAGCATCAGTTCATACTTGAACATTGTCATGTCTCCGCTCTCCCAAATCCTTCACATGATGGTCTAGGATCACTTTTGATCGAAGCTTGTGCACGACAGTCATGTGTTAATATAAAGGCATAAAAGCCTGAAGTACCTTAGAAATTAAGAAGATGACATATTTGTCTAATGACTAACTAACTATACTAGTTATTACCAAGTCTGAACTTATAGAGTTCAATTAGCAATTGATAAGTAAAAAGGAGAAAGATAATTATTCAAGTATTACCTCCGTTCCATATTAATTGACGCTCAAATCGAACAAACGGAAGGAGTAAGTTTACTATATTTTGAGTTTGAAATATACATTATTAAAGAGGGCATAAGAGCAACTCTAGCAAAATTGCCATTTGGTACCGATTGCTGTAATAACTGTCAATACGATAATTTTGGCCAAAAATGTCACTCTATAAATCACCGTATATGTCTCTCGGTTGGCATGATTTATGGAGCTCGATCCAAAACCGAGCTCGTAGCCTCCATAATTGGAGGTTGTGGAGTTCTAGTATGTCTACAAACCCAGTTGTCGGCCCAGGAGGAAAGGTTTAACTTTTTCCTCCTCGAGCGATGGCCGGGTTTTGTAGTTGTGCGGCTACACACATCCCACTTGTGAGCGACCAGTCGGCATTAATGCTATGACCGCTCCCTCGGATTCCCATGGTGACAGATCGCATAGCTGCCACATGGCATCATTTCTTGCCTTGCATGTGAGCAGGCACGGAAGTTGTTTCATTGTTCAGAGTCCCTAACAAAGCTCTCATGGTTGTTGACTACAATACGCAATCTCACTAACTTTGACGATGGCCACTAATACACAATCATACTAAAGGCACATTTAAATGTGTCCATCTTAAGCCAGTATGTTATATAAATGTGCTCTCAAGAGAACATTGGGTGTCGTTTAAGTAGAGAGAACAACATGCATGGCACGATGCACCAAGTTGTCTGCCAAGTAGTAGTAGCATTTATCTTATTGAATACACCAATCACGTTTGGTGTCTTAGTTTTTCTGTAGACCTAGATGATGCTCCGCGCGTTGATGTTGGATCATTGTTAAAATATGAATAAATAGTTGCCAAAAATAACTTAATTCGATGGAAAGCAAATATAAGCTTAAAATTACAATAAAAATAAGCATGTAAAAAGAAAAACAAATCTTTTGAACTGAAGTTAAAAGAATGTGATTTATAAGAAAAATGTGAAGGATGAACTATAGATAGGTATGTTGCGATTGTAAAAAAACAAAATCTAATGAAAATAACTTATGACTAACATGCATAAATCTATGATGTGACGACGCTACATGTTTGGATTAATGCAAAAATATATTCTACTGTAGAAAAAAGAAGAGAGTATCATGTAACTAATCATGCCACTGCACCAGTTAGCACTAAAAACAAAGGGGATTACTCACCATGGCATGGCAGAGAGCCCCCGCCGGAGTCCCTCGCCGGAGCAGAGCAGAGGATTGGGGGCGCTTCGCTGAGACGCGAGGGAGGCGGGGTACTAGACAAGACGAGGAGCTCGCTTAGCCGCCGGCCGATTCAAGCGGGAGCTGCCCAAGTGCAACGGACGGCGGGGGAATCGCTCGCCGGCAGCCGGCCTCCGGCCGCCGTCCGCCACCTAGGGTATAACGGGCCCCCATTGCAAGAATTGTGGATATGTCCTTCCCTTTGGATGGATAAGCCAGAGTTGAGCTTATGGGTCGGGCGGCAAACCCTATTTGACGCTCGTTAGCGTCAGAATGTTGTGCTTTCGCTGAGGGAGCCTCTGGTTGGGCCGGCCCATGTACGGGATTAGCGTTTGCCGCTCGATGCGTTCGCTGGCGCTTCCTTCTCTATTCCTTGCGGGTTATTTTTTCGTTTTTCTTCTATGATTTTTTCTTCCAGTGTTTTCACTGTTTTGCCCGGTTTTCAGTTGTTTACTTCTTGTTTTTTAGGGGGTTTTCTTCCTGTTTATTTTTCCTTTTTTGGTTCCTTTTTTATTTTATGTTTCCTTTTTATTTGATCTTTCTGTTTTTCTTCTCTTTATTGCACATTATATAAAAAGTTCACCGCGTATTACAAAAAAATCTTCATCATATTAAGAAAATGTTCATTGTATATTATGAAATAGTGCACCTTGCATTCTAAAATTGTTCATCGTGTATTAAAAAAATGTTCATAGTATATTATGAAATTGTTCAACTTCTATTAAACTATGTTCATTGTGTATTTAAAATTTGTCCATCATATATAAAAAATTTGTTCAGTGTATGCTACAAAATGTTCAGTTGTGTATTTTGTAGTTGAAATTTTCAGTGTTTGTTTTAAAAAAGATCTCTGTATTTTAAAATTTGTTCAACGCATATTATAAAAATATCTATTTTTAAAAATAACATGATTTGCCGCTGTCTTTATACATTAAGACAGGCGCTGCAATTTTACCGTTGTAGGTAGCTAGCTCGGCTGGTTGGCTCGCTTGGATCCAGAAGGAGGTTGTGAGTTCGATCCCAACTTGTGCGTTTCGTTTTCGAATTTTTGCTCGACGCGTGCTTATTGGGCCAGCCCGTTTGCGCTTCGCTTCAGCGAAGCCGCGTCAATCGGACGCGCACGGGCGGCGTATAGGAGCTCTCGGGTCGGGCTCCCCTGGAAAAAATGATGGGCATAACCAGTTTGTGAAATGGGCCATGGAAACAACGAAGAGGGCCGGAGAAATTATACAGTGGACTGTTGGACGCTGGAGAGAACATGGAAAGCTCCTATTCAACATTCCTGAGAAAATACCGTAACAAGTCTTGTGTTGGGCTGCTTGTGAAGTCATCTGTTTCTAGTTAGCATTTTCCTGAGAAAAGAAGACGCTACTGATCTTATGTTTCCATGTGGCTAAATTTTTTTTATCGTACTAGAGCGCACCATAAATTTGCTAGATTCGATATAAACCTATCTTTCAAAAATGGCGATTTAAAATAGCCAATGATGGTAGCATTTCAAGCTATTTTAAAAAAAATCTATCTCACATCCACTAATGAGTTTAAATTATGGATTTATTTGGAACATGTAGGTGTATTATTTACAATATTCAAAGACCTAGCAAGTTAGTTGGATAATGGTTAATATAGTAAAGTTTGTAAAATACAATGAGTTTTGTTACACACTCCATAAACTGCATCATTCTTTTGCAATGTTTATCTATCCTTTTGTGAGCAAACTGCATAGACAATAATATATTTGTGCTTAAATTCCACGTGATGTCTTGACTCCTTTGATTTAAAAACATCAGCAAGGAGTGTCATTGCCTTTCTTTAAGCGAGACGAAAAAAGCACTCGCCTTTGGCGCTTTTAATGAGCCGGCCCAGCGTGGACGGACTGCCGGTTTTTTAGTTACATTTATTTATATTTCTGAATTAAAAAAACTCAATTTAGAAAAATGCATAACATGTTCAAAAAATATTGGTGCAATGCTAAAAAATGTTCGTGTCATTTAAAACATATTTATAAAATATTAAAAAATGTTTGCGTTGTTTGAAAAAGTACATACATTATAAAAATATACGTAACGTTTGGGTTTCGTCATGTCGATAGTCTCTACATGCTGGAGTGTAGATTTGTCGTACCCCAGTACCAATGTACCCTCTATCTCATCTGTCCAGTTTGCGTCAAGATTCGTGCTATTCTTACATAAAACTTTCTCTTTTTTGTCTATTCCAAACAAGAGAACATTTGACCCTGAAACTTTGCAGGTCAACTATACACAAGTGTCGCTCATTGTATAATATTTTTTTCGATGAAATATAAACATAGTAATACTTGTGTGATGTTGATCTGCAAAGCTTCGAGTTCATCTCTTGCGCCTGGACTTGCAAGTTTGTGTGTGTTCCTCAGCTCGTTGTTTGAAAAGAATTTGCATGGCTATGCTAACTGAATGACAGGAAGTTGCTGTTGATTTTGTGTGAAATTATAGATCTGTTTATATGTCATAGATCAAACCAGATCAGCACCCATTCGACCATAACGAACCCTTGTAAGCATGGTTTTGGTCTCGGTCTAGAAGTTATTACGATGTTTACAGGTCTGAAATAATTGGTGTAGAAATTTGGTTGAGAGATACGGGACTTTATTTGCCCTGGGAGCGAGGTTGCTGCTGCTGTCCAGTTATGTTGTAGTGGTACATATGAGCGATAGAATCGTTGTTCTCGCAGCGGATGCTGAAGATGCGGGTATGGACGGCAGATTTTTTTTCAAAACTATGATATATTTTATAGCATTTTTGAAAACTATAGGACGTAATGCAAAAAAACCAAAACTAGTAGCCCGTCGGCCATCTTTTGGCCGAAGTAGTTGTTTTCGGCCATCTTTTGGCCGAAGTAGAAGTTTTCGGCCACAGTTAGGCCGAAGTAGCGTTTTCGGCCATCACTTGGCTGAAGAGTGGGGCACCTGGCCGAAAAGGTACTTTTTGGTCAACTCTAGGCCGAAATAGACTTTTTGGTCAAGTCTAGGCCGAAAAGTACTTTTTGGTCTCGTGTAGGCCGAAGTTGCATGGCTCATGCTGAAATGTATTTTCTCGCCACCCGTTTCCCGCCAACCCCTTCCCGCCATATGTTCCCACCACCCGTTTCCCGCCAACCCCTTCCCACCATATGTTCCCGCCACCCGTTTCCATAATCCCTTCCCGCCTTATTTCCCGCCAATCCTTCCGCCTTATTTCCCGCCAACCCTTTCCGCCATACCGCAGTTATTCTTTCCCGCCATTTTCTCCTTTGTATTTATAAAACCCCCTTGAGATTTAAGGTGGATAAGCATTCGGTCAGTGTAGTGTAGTCGAGATGTCCCATTATCCATTCGATCGTAGTTTTCACCCTGGGATGAGCAGCACTCTTCGAGTCTAGTTACCGATTTCAGGATGGACAATAGGATAGTTCCATGGGACGAACTCACCGTAGTGACACCATAATGAATGAGTTGGCTCACCAATTACGTAGGTGCTGGGTGGCCTGAAAGGACCTATGAGGAGGTACGTCAAGAACTTCTTAGGTTGCATGAAAGGTGGAAGAAGGTAGTGGAGCCGAAGAGTGAAACTTTCAGAAGGACTGCAGCAAAGAATACATTTTTATGGACTGATGAGAGCGAGGACGACGAAGATATCTTCATGCCGCCGCTTCCGGGTTCTGCATCGTCGAAGGGCAAGAGTTCGCATCGTCCAAAGGCAAGACTTCGCATCCCGAAGGGCAAGAGTTCTGCATCCAGCAAGGGCAAGAGTTCTGCATCGACGGAGGGCAAGAGGACCGCATCGTCGAAGGGCAAGAGGGCTGCATCAACGGAGGATGACGATGATGACTTCATGTAGTATGTAAGATGTATTCCAGTTGTACCATTTCATTCAGATGTATTTGCATTATTAGTTTGTATTGTATTATTGTAGGGCATTATGTTCTCTCTGAATTTCATTTTGTAGTATGTAAGATGTACTGCACAAGTTCAGCCGCACCGTTTATTTCAGATGTACTTGTATCTTAATTATCGGTTATAATCTATTTGGAAATGTAACTGGAATAAGAATGCGAATTAATAGTAATATGTCTCTCGCATACATAAAACAATATATGTCTCCTGATCAGATAGAAGGAAGTGCGATAGTAACACATACATGAAGCATGTCTCATACATAAATACTGACACACATATGCGAATAGTCTGAAACTAACATAGATAATGAGTCATACATAGATAGATAAGCATATCACTGCGGGGGACGGCGACGAGTCTGGGTCTTCCTCGGGCGAGGACCGGAAGGCGATAAGCGCTGAGGCGGTGGACGAGCACCGCCTCAGCTCGTGATAACCACGACCATAGTTAACCTCGTCTGTCACGGTCTGTGTCTCCTGCGTCGGTGGTGGTGGTGGAGTGTGAAACACTGTCTGCGAGAAGCCATAAATGTTTGTAGCATGGTCATCATCCTCGCGGTCGCCCTTGAAGTAATCAGCACCACCACTAAGGATGGGTGACTGCTCTGAATGCATGAACGGTTGCGACTGGTTGCCGCCTGCGGTAAAGTAAAACATGTAAAATTGATACAAATGCATGAATGATTACTACACTGTTGAAAAGAATGTAGTGAGTAGGGTTACCTAGTTCCATCTGCTGATGCCAGTAAGCGCTCCCTAGCTGTGAAGGAGGTGGCTCATGCCAGGAAGAGCTCCCTGGCTGTGAAGGAGGTGGCTTATGCCAGGAAGAGCTCCCTGGCTGTGAAGGAGGTGGCTCATGCCAGGAAGAGCTCCCTGGCTGTGAAGGAGGTGGCTCATGCCAGGAAAAGCTCCCTGGCTGTGAAGGATGAGGTTCTGCACGGTGCATGAGAGGTCGTGGTTGTGAGCGGTGCACGAGGGTCGTGGTTCGAATGCTGTCTGAGAGGGGCGTGGCGGACGATGTGCTGGAGGAGGAAGTGCAACATCCGAAGACCGTCTACACGTAACAGCTGCGTAAATCCCGCGTAGCTTGTCATCAAGACGCCTCAACCATGAGACGCCCTCTCGCGGTGGGATAGTTTCTCCCCTCTGAAAGCGCCGCATTAAAGCGGAAACCTCCTCTCGCGCTGTACTGTCAAGTCACCACAGCACATGAAGAGTTAACCAATTATATCCTCGTTGTATGATAGACACCACGAATAGACACCCAAGCGGATATGTCCAGATTAACAAAAGACTCAACATATAAGAACCAAGGCATTTACCGCGTGGTGTCGGTTCCCTAGCAGAGAGGCAGTTGGGTACATATCGCTGGTGAGAGGGGCTTCGATCTGATCAGGAGCAGCTGATGGAACCAAGTAGATCCTCGTTGTATGCCGGTAACGCTGCAGATACAACTCGAACTTTTCCTAGTTAAAGGCCCGAACCTCACCCCAGATATTTGTCGCAGCGGTAGTCCATTCGTCAACGTAAGGGGTAATGCTCTTAAGCCAATAAGCCATGGACTTGTTTCCTCCTAGGCGACTGTACCTGATATTGACATGCGCGATACATGATTAGGTATATTATGAATGTAGAGCTGACAACTAAAATAGTATTAGTACTTACTTGTGCACGTGGTCTGGAAAGTGTGGAATATCTGGAATCTCAGGCTCTTGATATAGACCGAACTGTCTCATCACCCTATGAAGAGACATCTCCTCAACCGTCACATCGAACACCAACTTGGCCTTGGTCATCCAAAAGTGCCGATCTCTAGTGCACAATCCAGAAATCCCAACTGGGTACCTCGATGATATAGCCTGAGCCGAGTATGGCTCCCAGATAACTTGATCCTCGTGCAAACTATCAAACTGCGCCATGAAGGACGGGTAGCATCCCTAACGACTATGCGCAAACTGTCTCTCGCATGACAACAAATAAGCATTAGTAATACTATTGAATGGCAAGAAATAATTGAATTAATTGTTACTTAATATAAAAGTACCTCTCGCCGTGCCCAAACAGATCCCATAGTAGGTAAGTCGCCGATAGCAGGCACATAAGACCCAGCTAAGTCCTCCAAACCAAAAGGTTTATCAACGTAGACATAGGGTCGTCCAATAGGGAATCTCTCGTATAACCAGAGCTGCAACAATAATGGACATCCAACAACACTAGATTTTCTAGACTTCAACAAGCAAGCTTTGCACGGGCCTCTGTACGTAGCCGCTAACACAGCAGAACCAAAACTCCTCTGTAGAATATCCGCAGGGCAGCGTCGTCGGCTATCTCTCGTGCAATACCGATGAGTCGTGCATCGACAATGGTCACGTGGTTCTCCGTAAACATCGTCTTGCCGAACAGCCAAAGAATATATGCCTCTAGGGACCGGTCAATCTGTGCCTCCGACAACTGAACATCGGGATATCCTAACGAGACAATCTACATAGAAACGTAATAATTGTATGAAAATCGGGCAACTAAAAAACAACATTTGTTTAAGTGGCCGTGATGGTCACCTGAAACTGGCCCAACCATCTAAAAAGAGGTCCATGAGGATCGTTGTCTATGGCCCTAGCAGTCAGGACCGCAGCCAAAAAACGGGTCTGCATCGCTGTTTGCCACCCAGATTCTGCCTCTAAGGGACCTATGGCAGCACCGGCCAAAGGTAATCCCAACAAGTAAGACACATGCTGTAAAGTAGGCGCCATCTCTTCCCATGGAAAGTGAAACGTATGTGTCTCTGGCCTCCATCTATCTACTAAGCAGGTAAGGAGTGACTTGCCGTAAGAGAAACGTTTCACTTGCCTCTTGTGTAACTGCACTGGTTCACCTGCCTCATCTAAGTCCGGACCATCAATCCACTCATCCAATGTACCCTCAACCAGCCGTGCCAAGGGTAGAAGTCCAGCCCAACTTAACTACAAAATAAAAAGATTGTTAGCGGCTATGAAAAGTATGTCAAACATAGTAAGTCATTATATGGACTCCATTATATGCACACATACCTATCAACCCATGAATCGTGTATCAGCCAGTTAGTCTTTGGGGTACGAGTGACCAACACGTCTAAGTTGTTGCCCGCTTCCAATAGGGCGCCCCGGTGCTTTTTATCGATGTTACCATTAAGCAACGGATACGAAGACATATCTGCAATTCAAACAACAAATCTCAGGTGCAAATAAAAACATAGTCCTGACATATTACAAATTAAAACATAGTCCTGACATATTACGAATTAAAACATAGTCCTGACATATTACAAATTAAAACATAGTCCTGACATATTACAAATTAAAACATAGTCCTGACATATTACATATTAAAACACAGTCCTGACATATTACAAATTAAAACATAGTCCTCACATATTACAAATTAAAACATAGTCCTGACATATTACATACTAAAACATGGTCCTGACATATTAAAACCCACTACGACACATTATATAGATTGTGAGTTATTTCTTCCTCGTCCGCCCCTTCGGCCTCGACTGCCACGACCACGTCCGCCTCTTGCTCCTGTTGTCGCAGCCATCGATGTGGAAGCACTCCTCGATGCGGAAGCACCATCTTTGTTCAGGTCGGGACAATATTTCATCCTATGCCCATAAGCCGCGCATGACAAACATTGCCTGGTTGCTCCACCAGCTTCAGACTGGTCCATATCATTCTGGATGCGACGGGCCTTTCGTCTGCCCCTACTTGTTCGCCGAAGGTCTGGATGCAGGATGTATACTCTCTCACCGTCGTTTACCTTGTTGAAATTGCCGACGACTCTAAACCCTGTCATCTCGCCTGTCCAGGTGTTGAGCACTGCCTCTTTTAAATAGTATGGGGACATGAAGGAGATAGCATCCAGCTCAATCTGGCCATAGGCAGCCAACACATGAGAGCAAGGTAGGTGCAACAACTTCGGTTTGTTGCATGTACACTCACACGTTGGATAAAATTCCGTTCCAATTTTTACCTCGTGTGTCTTCACCTCATTTCCAGAACCAAAACCATCGGTAGGAAGCTGAACCTCATACCTCCTTTCTTGATTCCCTATGAGTCTGACAGTGTGCTTCTTTGCTTTCTCTATCTTCTTTGCCATGTATTCCATGACACACGGCTACAATAAAGTGTGTTCTGATTATCTTCAATATGCTTCTTTGCTAACTCGTGCCTTTCTCTAAAATATCTCAAAGTGCCATGGAATACAGCCTCCACAATAGCTGTGAGTGGCAATGCACTATTCCCTCTCAGCACAAAGTTATACACCTCTGCAAGATTGGTTGTCATGTGGCCATACCTAGCTCCATGTGTGTCATGTAGCAAAGACCAATTCACTGGAGGCTCTTTCTCTATCCACTTAGAAAAATTCTTTATTGCCCTTCCCTTCTTTCTCGTAGTATTAGGAGGGTCAATTGCTGGCAAGTCACAAAGACCTACTGGCTCCTCTAGCTCCGCGATGAGTGCTACTAATTTAACTTGATCTTCTTCCATTTTCTTCCTCGCACGGACCTGCTTTTTAGTAAACTCATCTAGTTTTGACCAAATAAATTCGTATTTGCGCTGCTGGCTCTGCTTGCATAATTTTTTGAACAAGTTCATCAACCGCTTGTTCTTGAACTGTGAGAAAAAATTAGCCCCAAGATGGCGCATGCACCACCGACTCTGCAAGTCCCTCCAAGGTGTTGGTTCGTCATCTGTTGGATTACGAAGTGTCTTCACGGCCTTCAATATACCAGCATGTCTGTCATTAATGACACACACGTTTGGTCGGTCCTTCACGATGGCAATTTTCACTTGGCGGAAGAACCATACCCAGCTGAGAAAGTTCTCACCCTCCACAAATGCCATGGCAAGTGGGATGATTTGATTGTTCCCGTCCACACCAATAGCAGTCAGGATTTTCCCTCTATACTGACCGATCAGGAATGTACCATCCACAAACATAACAGGAAGACAATGCCGGAAAGCTTCGATGCACATACCAAAAGAGAAGAACACTCGTTTCAACACCTTGAAATCTGGTATACTCAGCAACCTCATGTGTTGTACGTTCACATAAGTGCCTTGATTCCTCTCCTTCAGTGTGCCCAGGAGACGGACAACATTATCATATGAGTCGAAGAACGTCCCAAACCTTTCCTCCATAGCCTTCTGCTTAGCCCTCCAAGCCTTCCCATAAGGAATGGCATAATTCCATCTGACCTTCACTGCTGTCTGGATGTGTTTTGCTTCCATATCTTTCTTCTCTACTATCTCAGTATACATGAGCTGCGCAATGAGACTTGAAGTCAGGTTCGGATGCTTCACCAGCAGGTTCTTCCTCACACAATTATGTGGGACGACAATGGTGACAACCCAGTGGATGTCATACTTCGGCATGTGCCCGTGCACCTTCCCAGGACAACTTGTTTCAACACATTTCACGGTATAGTTTGTTGGACTTGATATGTGTGTCCGGAAAACCCTCTGCGTAGACATAGCCCACTTTATCACCGCATACTTAAATTTTTTCTTTATATCAAACATAGCCCCTATCTGTACTTGGTTTAGATTATACTACCATGGAGTCTCATGGCCATCTTTGACCGTAAGGCCGGTGGATATGTCCTGCTCCCATGCAGAAGGAATCGGTACCTCCACTTCATCCTCAGAATTTTCAGAATCCAGTTCCTCCACCAATCCATCCTCGTCCTCTTCCTCCATCACCCTCTGCATTTCATCCCTTCCTCATCCCCATCAGCAAAACCAGAACCAGCTAATATTATCGATGGCTGCTCGCCCATGTCGTGACCACAAACATTGTGTGCCACGTACTCGACTCTTTCTCGGGTTGGCTAGCATACACATCTTGTGGCTGTGACCGGATAAAACAATCTCGGTCGCCACTTCACTGCCTGACCGGTTTCATACCCCCGTGGAGTTGTACGGCATTCTCCTCCTTCGCACAGGTTGCACAAGTACATATGGGTGGATTCTTGGTCTCGGCAGCGTCTTAACAGGACAACCAATGTTGGCTCCTATCTACCGCATCAACTCCCACTTGACATTTTACAAGATTTGGTCCACAATGCGTGAATCTTGAAGGAACATACTTCAGGATCCAGCCCAAACTAGTTGTCAACCAGTACTTCAATTGTCTAATGTCCAATCTGTCCGGTCTGCTAGTGTCATGGCGCCATTTTAAACTCGCTAAGATCAACTCCCAACTCATTATATCGAGCGTTACCAGCACCGTAGTAAACAGTCAAATTTACTGATTCGACATTTTCACCGCCGACATTGTCATCTTCTCATTAATCACAACGAACACTAATATTACCGCTACAATAACTACTGGCGCTAAAATGCCACCACAAACATATTAACACTAACTAATAAACTATATAATTTAGTGAAAATTTGTGACGCCATGGTTATACCTTGAGCGTCGTCTCTTCCGGTCACCGGCACCGGCCACCGGACGACGGCAGCGCCGCCCACTCGACGACCGGAGGTTCAACTCCGGTCACCCCCAAGCTGCTGCTCCTCCTCACCACCTCCTCCTCCACAGCTGCTGCTCCTCCTCACCACCACCTCCTTCCCAACCGGACCTCCTCCACCCCACCATGGCTCCTCCCCCAAGCGCACAAAAAACTATCCCATAACAAAAAAAAACACCGTAGGCTGGTGGAGAATGCTATGATCGATCTATCTATTCTGTGCCTTGGTTGTGTAAATGAGTGCAAATTGGAGGAGATCAGGGAGGAGACGGGAGCTCTACAGAGAAGAACGAGAGGAACGAGAAAGAACAGAGGCGAGCATGAAGAGGAAGGTGACGACGGGATTGGCCTTATCCAGACCTTTTCGGTCTAGGCCTGGCCGAAAAGCTTTTCGGCTGCGGGCTGGCAGCAGCCCATTCGGTCTAGGCCTGGCGAAGCTACTATTTTCGGCCCACCCCCACCCGACGAGACCTCTTCGGCCCAACTGAGGCTCATTTCGGCCTACTTTTTACTCGTTAGTCCAAATTCAACGAAACCAACGCCCACTTCTTCGTTATGATCTCCTCTATCCAGATAATCAACTTAAGCATGTTTTTGAAAGTTTAAAATTTGAATTAGATCAGATATGAATTCAAACTTCGTTTGATCATAACTTGAGTTTCGTAACTCCGATTTAGTTGATTCTTTTTGCAAATCGAAGCTCTTGATCTAAACTTTTTGATAAGGCCAAATTCACATAATTTTGGTACTGTCAGAAATTGTTTTATGTTGCAAGAGTTATTTGCTTGGTTTTGATGTTTTCCAAATTGTTTTCCTCGTTCTTCCCGACCTTTGAGTGATTGCTTATGTGTGGTTACTATTGATTGCTTACGATAGATTGACCGGAGTGTGACGAGTAGAACTATCAAGAGTTTTGAGTACGAATCATCTTCATCAACATTGCAGGCAAGTAACACTTTGATCATACTCTTCTCAAACGCAGTTTTATGCATTAGATATATCCTCAAACATTGCATTGATTAGGATCTAATTAAATTGTGGGATGGGAAGTAGTTGAGGTAGTACCTATTACCTGTTTTATTATCAAACCCTTGGGAGTTACTTCTACGTTTGCTTATTATGCCATGCTATGCTAGTAGACGTGGATTGGGTGAGTGTATCCATGACAGATGTGAGATTGTTAATTAATGGTTTATCTAAGGTGGCAACTTAAACACACATCTGGGTGGATTGAGGCACCTGGTTTCTATCAGGATTTGCCTGTATTTCTTCGGACCGCCACCCAGGCTCAAAGGGATCATGAGATTATTCAAACTAGAAACTTACGTGTGCAGCCACAAGCCATTATGGGCTCTGGCATAGTTGATTAAGTTGTGCGAACTCTTACGGGTAGGCTAGCAGATGTAGGGGTTGTAGGTGGTACGGTCTACCCACATGTAAGGTGCTAGCACTTCTGAAAGACTATGTCTCGGTCATCTGTTTCTCAAACACCTTGTAGTGCGAGAAATCAAACGGAGGCGATCGAGTCTTGTGGGGAAAAGTGCGCAAACCTCTGCATAGAAACGTAATAATTGTATGAAAATCGGGCAACTAAAAAACAACATTTTTTTAAGTGGCCGTGATGGTTACCTGAAACTGGCCCAACCATCTAAAAAGAGGTCCATGAGGATCATTGTCTATGGCCCTAGCAGTCGGGACCGCAGCCCAAAAATGGGTCTGCATCGCTGTTTGCCACCCAGATTCTGCCTCTAAGGGACCAATGGCAGCACCGGCCAGAGGTAATCCCAACAAGTAAGACACATGCTGTAAAGTAGGCGCCATCTCTCCCCATGGAAAGTGAAACGTATGTGTCTCTGGCCTCCATCTATCTACTAAGTAGGTAAGGAGTGACTTGTCGTAAGAGAAACGTTTCACTTGCCTCTTGTGTAACTGCACTGGTTCACCTGCCTCATCTAAGTCCGGACCATCAATCCACTCATCCAATGTACCCTCAACCAGCCGTGCCAAGGGTAGAAGTCCAGCCCAACTTAACTACAAAATAAAAAGATTGTTAGCGGCTATGAAAAGTATGTCAAACATAGTAAGTCATTATATGGACTCCATTATATGCACACATACCTATCAACCCATGAATCGTGTATCAGTCAGTTAGTCTTTGGGGTACGAGTGACCAACACGTCTAAGTTGTTGCCCGCTTCCAATAGGACGCCCCGGTGCTTTTTATCGATGTTACCATTAAGCAACGGATACGAAGACATATCTGCAATTCAAACAACAAATCTCAGGTGCAAATAAAAACATAGTCCCGACATATTACAAATTAAAACATAGTCCCGACATATTACAATTAAAACATAGTCCCGACATATTACAAATTAAAACATAGTCCGACATATTACAAATTAAAACATAGTCCGACATATTACATATTAAAACATAGTCCTGACATATTACAAATTAAAACATAGTCCTGACATATTACAAACTAAAACATAGTCCTGACATATTACATACTAAAACATGGTCCTGACATATTAAAACCCGCTACGACACATTATATAGCTTGTGAGTTATTTCTTCCTCGTCCGCCCCTTCGGCCTCGACTGCCACGACCACGTCCGCCTCTTGCTCCTGTTGTCGCAGCCATCGATGTGGAAGCACTCATCATGCGGAAGCACCATCTTTGTTCAGGTCAGGACAATATTTCATCTATGCCCATAAGCCGCGCATAACAAACATTGCCTGGTTGCTCTACCAGCTTCAGACTGGTCCATATCGGTCCGGATGCAACGGGCCTTTCGTCTGCCCCTACTTGTTCGCCGAAGGTCTGGATGCGGGATGTGTTAGAAATATGCCCTAGAGGCAATAATAAATTAGTTATTATTATATTTCCTTGTTCATGATAATCGTTTATTATCCATGCTATAATTGTATTGATAGGAAACTCAGATACATGTGTGGGTACATAGACAACACCATGTCCCTAGTAAGCCTCTAGTTGACTAGCTCGTTAATCAATAGATGGTTACGGTTTCCTGACCATGGACATTGGATGTCATTGATAACGGGATCACATCATTAGGAGAATGATGTGATGGACAAGACCCAATCCTAAGCCTAGCACAGATCGTGTAGTTCGTATGCTAAAGCTTTTCTAAATGTCAAGTATCATTTCCTTAGACCATGAGATTGTGCAACTCCCGGATACCGTAGGAATGCTTTGGGTGTACCAAACGTCACAACGTAACTGGGTGGCTATAAAGGTGCATTACAGGTATCTCCGAAAGTGTCTGTTGGGTTGGCACGAATCGAGACTGGGATTTGTCACTCCGTGTGACGGAGAGGTATCTCTGGGCCCACTCGGTAGGACATCATCATAATGTGCACAATGTGACCAAGGGGTTGATCACGGGAAGATGTGTTACGGGACGAGTAAAGAGACTTGCCGGTAACGAGATTGAACAAGGTATCGGGATACCGACGATCTAATCTCGGGCAAGTACAATGCCGCTAGACAAAGGGAATTGTATACGGGATCGATTGAGTCCTTGACATCGTGGTTCATCCAATGAGATCATCGTGGAACATGTGGGATTCAACATGGGTATCCAGATCCCGCTATTGGTTATTGACCGGAGAACGTCTCGGTCATGTCTGCATGGTTCCTGAACCCGTAGGGTCTACACACTTAAGGTTCGATGACGCTAGGGTTATAAAGGAAGTTTGTATGTGGTTACCAAATGTTGTTCGGAGTCCCGGATGAGATCCCGGACGTCACGAGGAGTTCGGAATGGTCGGAGGTAAAGATTTATATATAGGAAGTCTTATTTTGGTCGCCGAAAAAGTTTCGCGCATTATCGGTATTGTACCAGGAGTGCCGAAAGGGGTCCGGGGGTCCACCGGGGGGGGGGGGGGTCCACCTGCCCCGGGGGGGCACATGGTCTGTAGGGGGTGCGCCTTGGCCCATATGGGCCCAGGTCACCAGCCCCAAGAGGCCCATGCGCCAAGGAGACTTGGGGAGGGAAGAGTCCAAAGGGGGGAAGGCACCTCCGAGGTGCCTTGGGGAGGATGGACTCCTCCCCTCTTGGCCGCACCCCTTCCTTGGAGGAAGGGAAAGGCTGCGCCCTCCCCTCTCTTGCACCTATATAAAGGGAGGGAGGAGGAAGCCACACCTGAGTCCCTGGCACCTCCCTCCCTCCCGTGACACCTCCTCCTCTCCCGCAGTGCTTGGCGAAGCCTGCAGGATTGCCACGCTCCTCCACCACCACCACGCCGTTGTGCTGCTGCTGGATGGAGTCTTCCTCAACCTCTCCTCTCTCCTTGCTGGATCAAGGCATGGGAGGCGTCACCGGGCTGTACGTGTGTTCAGCGCGAAGGTGCCGTCCGTTCGGCACTAGGATCATCGGTGATTTGAATCACGACAGTACGACTCCATCAACCCCGTTCACTTGAACGCTTCCGCTTAGCGATCTACACGGGTATGTAGATGCACTCTCCTTCCCCTCGTTGCTGGTTTCTCCATAGATAGATCTTGGTGACACGTGGGAAAATTTTGAATTTCTGCTCGTTCCCCAACAAAGGCATCATGAGCTAGGTCTATTGCGTAGATTCTTTGCACGAGTACAACACAAAGTAGTTGTGGGCGTTGATTTTGTTCAATATGCTTGCCGTTACTAGTCCAATCTTGTTTCGACGGTATTGTGGGATGAAGCGGCCGGACCGACCTTACGTACTCTTACGTGAGACAGGTTCCACCGATGACATGCACTTGGTGCATAAGGTGGCTAGCGGTGCCGTCTCTCCACTTTAGTCGGATCGGATGCGATGAAAAGGGTCCTTATGAAGGGTAAATAGAAATTGACATATCACGTTGTGGTTTTGCGTGGTAAGAAACGTTCTTGCTAGAAACCCATAGCAGCCACGTAAAACATGCAAACAACAATTAGAGGACGTCTAACTTGTTTTTGCAGGGTATGCTATGTGATGTGATATGGCCAAGAAGAATGTGATGAATGATATGTGATGTATGAGATTGATCATGTTCTTGTAATAGGAATCACGACTTGCATGTCGATGAGTATGACAACCGGCAGGAGCCATAGGAGTTGTCTTTATTTATTGTATGACCTGCGTGTCATTATACAACGCCATGTAATTACTTTACTTTATTGCTAACCGTAGCCATAGTAGTAGAAGTAATAGTTGGCGAGACAACTTCATGAAGACACGATGATGGAGATCATGGTGTCATGCGGTGACGATGATGATCATGGAGCCCCGAAGATGGAGATCAAAAGGAGCAAAATGATATTGGCCATATCATGTCACTATTTGATTGCATGTGATGTTTATCATGTTTATGCATCTTATTTGCTTAGAACGACGGTAGTAAATAAGATGATCCCTCATTAAAATTTCAAGAAGGTGTTCCCCCTAACTGTGCACCGTTGCGAAAGTTCGTCGTTTCGAAGCACCACGTGATGATCGGGTGTGATAGATTCTTACGTTCACATACAACGGGTGTAAGCCAGATTTACACACGCAGAACACTTAGGTTAGCTTGACGAGCCTAGCATGTACAGACATGGCCTCGGAACACAAGAGACCGAAAGGTCGAGCATGAGTCGTATAGTAGATACGATCAACATGAAGATGTTCACCGATGATGACTAGTCCGTCTCACGTGATGATCGGACACGGCCTAGTTGACTCGGATCATGTAATCACTTAGATGACTAGAGGGATGTCTATCTGAGTGGGAGTTCATGAGATGAACTTAATTATCCTGAACATAGTCAAAAGATCTTTGCAAATTATGTCGTAAGCTCGCGCTTTAGTTCCACTGTTTAGATATGTTCCTAGAAAAATATAGTTGAAAGTTGATAGTAGCGATTATGCGGACAGTAGAAAGCTTATGTCCTTAATGCACCGCTCAGTGTGCTGAACCCCAAACGTCGTTTGTGGATGTTACGAACATCGGACATACACGTTTTGATAACTACGTGATAGTTCAGTTAAACGGTTTAGAGTTGAGGCACCAAAGGCGTTTTTTGAAACGTCGCGGAACATATGAGATGTTTCGAGGGCTGAAATTGGGATTTCAGGCTCGTGCCCACGTCAAGAGGTATAAGACCTCCGACGATTTTCTTAGCCTGCAAACTAAGGGAGAAAAGCTCAATCATTGAGCTTGTGCTCAGATTGTCTGAGTGCAACAATCACTTGAATCGAGTGGGAGTTGATCTTCCAGATGAGATAGTGATGTTTCTCCAAATTCATTGCCACCAAGCTGCTAGAGCTTCGTGATGAACTATAACATGTCAGGGATAGATATGATGATCCTTGAGGTATTCACGATGTTTGACACCGGGAAAGTAGAAATCAAGGAGCATCAATTGTTGATGGTTGGTGAAACCACTAGTTCAAGAAGGGCAAGGGCAAGAAGGGACACTTCATTAAACGGCAAATCAGTTGCTGCACCAGTGAAGAAACCCAAGGTTGAACCCAAACCCAAGACTAAGTGCTTCTGTAATAAGGGGAACAGCCACTGGAGCAGAATTACCCTAGATACTTGGTAGATAAGAAGGCTCGCAAGGTCGATAGAAGTATATTGGATATACATTATGTTAATGTGTACTTTACTAGTACTCCTAGTAGCACCAGGGTATTAGATACGGTTCGGTTGCTAAGTGTTAGTAACTCGAAACAAAAGCTACGGAATAAGCGGAGACTAACTAAAGGTGAGTGACGATACGTGTTGGAAGTGTTTCCAAGGTTGATATGATCAAGCATCGCACGCTCCCTCTACCATCGAGATTGGTGTTAAACCTAAATAATTGTTATTTGGTGTTTGCGTTGAGCATAGACATGATTGGATTATGTCATCATAATATGGTTATTCATTTAAGGAGAATAATGGTTACTCTGTTAATTTGAATAATACCTTCAATGGTCTAGCACCTAAAAGGAATGGTTTATTGAATCTCAATCGTAGTGACACACATTTTCATGCCAAAAGATATAAGATAGTAATGATAGTACCACGTACTTGTGGCACTGCCATGTAAGTCATATTGGTATAAAAGCATGAAGAAGCTCCATGTTGATGGATCTTTGGACTCACTCGTTTTTGAAAAGTTTGAGACATGCAAACCATGTCTATTGGTGTATCGCATGAAGAAACTCCATGCAGATGGATCGTTTGGACTCACTTGATTTTGAATCACTTGAGATATGCAAATCATACCACATGGGCAAGATGACCTAAAAGCCTCGGTTTCAAAAAGATGGAACAAGGTAGCAACCTGTTGGAAGTAACACATTTTGATGTGTGCAGTCCAATGAGTCTTTGAGGCATGCAGTGAATATCGTTATGTTCGACTTCACAGATGATTCGAGTAGATGTTGAGTATATTTACTTGATGAAACACAAAGTCTGAATTATTGAATGGTTCAAGTAATTTCAGAGTGAAGTTAAAGATCATTGTGACAAGAGGATAAAATGTCTATGATATGATCATAGAGATGAGTATCTGAGTTCTGAGCTTTGGCACGCAATTAAGACACCGTGGAAATTGTTTCACAATTAATACCGCTGGAACACCATAGTGTGATGGTGTGTCCGAACATCATAGTTGCACCCTATTGGATATGGTGCGTACCATGATGTCTCTTATCGAATTACCACTATCGTTCATGGGTTAGGCATTAGAGACAACCGCACTCACTTTAATAGGGCACCACGTAATTCCGTTGAGGCGACACCGTTTGAACTATGGTTTGGAGAAACCTAAGTTGTCGTTTCTTAAAGGTTTGGGGCTGCGGCGCTTATGTGAAAAAGTTTCAGGTTGATAAGCTCGAACCCAAAGTGGATAAAATGCATCTTCATAGGACACCCAAAGCGGTTGGGTATACCTCCTAATTCAGATCCGAAAGCAATAGGGATTGTTTCTAGAACGGGTCCTTTCTCGAGGAAAAGTTTCTCTCGAAAGAATTGAGTGGGAGGATGGTGGAGACTTGATGAGGTTATTGAACCATCACTTCAACCAGTGTGTAGCAGGGCACAGGGAAGTTCTGTGGCACCTACATCAATTGAAGTAGAAGCTTATGATAGTGATCATGAAGCTTCAGATCAATTCACTACCGAACCTCGTAGGACGACAAGGACGTGTACTGCTTCGGAGTGGTACGGTGATCCTGTCTTGAATGTCATGTTGCTAGACAACAATGAACCTGCGAGCTATGGAGAAGCAATGGTGGGCCCATATTCCAACAAATGGTTAGAAGCCATGAAATCCAAGATAGGATCCATGTATCAGAACAAAGCATGGACTTTGGTGGACTTGCCCGTTGATCGGCAAGCCATTGAGATAAATGGATCTTTAAGAAGAAGACAGACGTGGACGGTAATGTCACCGTCTATGAAGCTCGACTTGTGGCGAAGAGTTTTTCACAAGTTCAAGGAGTTGACTACGATGAGATTTTCTCATCCGTAGCGATGCTTAAGTCTGTCGGAATCATGTTAGCATAAGCTGCATTTATGAAATCTGGCAGATGGATGTCAAAACGAGTTTCCTTACCAGTCTTCGTAAGGAAAGGTTGTATGTGATACAATCAGAAAGTTTTTGTCGATCCTAAGGATGCTAAAAGTTATGCTGGCTCCAGCGATCCTTCTAAGGACTGGAGTAAGCATCTCGGAGTTGGAAGATACGCTTTGATAAAATGATCAAAGATTTTGGGTTTATACAAAGTTTGTGAGAAACTTGTATTTCCAAAGAAGTGAGTGGGAGCACTATATAATTTCTGATGAGTATATGTCGTTGACATATTGATGATCGGAAATGATGAAGAATTTTCTGTAAAGCATATAGGGTTATTTAAAAAGTGTTTTTCAAGTGAAAACCTGGATTAAGCTGCTTAAACATTGAGCATCAAGATCTATGAGAACAGATCAAAAACGCTAAATGATACTTTCAAATGAGCACATACCTTGACATGATCTTGAAGGTGTTCAAGATGGATCAGTCAAAGAAGGAGTTCTTGCCTGAGATGTAAGGTATGAAGTTAAGACTTAAAGCTCGACCACGGCAGAAAAGAGAGAAAGGATGAAGGTCGTCCCCTATGCTTTAGACGTAGGCTCTATAGTATGCTATGTTGTGTACCGCACCGGAAGTGTGCCTTGCCATGAGTCAGTCAAGGGGTACAAGAATGATCCAGGAATGGGGATCATTGGACAGCGGTCAAAATTGTCCTTGGAGTAAATAAGGACATGTTTCTCGATTATGGAGGTGATAAAGAGTTCGGCGTAAAGGGTTACGTCGATGCAAGCTTTGACACCTATCCAAATGACTCTGAATAGCAAACCGGATACGTATAGTGGAGCAACCATTTGGAATAGTTTCAAATGGAGCGTGGAAGCAGCATTTATAATATGACCTAGAAATTTGCAAAGCACACACGGATCTGAAAGGTTCAGATCCGTTGACTAAACCCTCTCTCACAAGCAAAACATGATCAAACCCCAGAACTCATTGAGTCTTAATCACATGATGATGTGAACTAGTAAACTCTTTGGATGTTGGTCACATGGCGATGTGACCCGTGAGTGTTAATCACATGGCGATGTGAACTAGATTATTGACTCTAGTGCAAGTGGGAGACTGTTGGAAATATGCCCTAGAGGCAATAATAAATTAGTTATTATTATATTTCCTTGTTCATGATAATCGTTTATTATCAATGCTATAATTGTATTGATAGGAAACTCAGATACATGTGTGGGTACATAGACAACACCATGTCCCTAGTAAGCCTCTAGTTGACTAGATCGTTAATCAATAGATGGTTACGGTTTCCTGACCATGGACATTGGATGTCATTGATAACGGGATCACATCATTAGGAGAATGATGTGATGGACAAGACCCAATCCTAAGCCTAGCACAGATCATGTAGTTCGTATGCTAAAGCTTTTCTAAATGTCAAGTATCATTTCCTTAGACCATGAGATTGTGCAACTCCCGGATACCGTAGGAATGCTTTGGGTGTACCAAACGTCACAACGTAACTGGGTGGCTATAAAGGTGCATTACAGGTATCTCCGAAAGTGTCTGCTGGGTTGGCACGAATCGAGGCTGGATTTGTCACTCCGTGTGACGGAGAGGTATCTCTGGGCCCACTCGGTAGGACATCATCATAATGTGCACAATGTGACCAAGGGGTTGATCACGGGATGATGTGTTACGGACGAGTAAAGAGACTTGCCGGTAACGAGATTGAACAAGGTATCGGGATACCGACGATCGAATCTCGGGCAAGTACAATGCCGCTAGACAAAGGGAATTGTATACGGGATCGATTGAGTCCTTGACATCGTGGTTCATCCGATGAGATCATCGTGGAACATGTGGGAGTCAACATGGGTATCCAGATCCCGCTGTTGGTTATTGACCGGAGAACGTCTCGGTCATGTCTGCATGGTTCCCGAACCCGTAGGGTCTACACACTTAAGGTTCGATGACGCTAGGGTTATAAAGGAAGTTTGTATGTGGTTACCGAATGTTGTTCGGAGTCCCGGATGAGATCCCGGACGTCACGAGGAGTTCCGGAATGGTCCGGAGGTAAAGATTTATATATAGGAAGTCTTATTTTGGTCGCCGGAAAAGTTTCGCGCATTATCGGTATTGTACCGGGAGTGCCGAAAGGGGTCCGGGGGTCCACCGGGGGGGTCCACCTGCCCCGGGGGGCCACATGGGCTGTAGGGGGTGCGCCTTGGCCCATATGGGCCAAGGTTACTAGCCCCAAGAGGCCCATGCGCCAAGGAGACTTGGGGAGGGAAGAGTCCAAAGGGGGGAAGGCACCTCAGGGTGCGTTGGGGAGGATGGACTCCTCCCCCTCTTGGCCGCACCCCTTCCTTGGAGGAAGGGGCAAGGCTGCGCCCTCCCCTATCTTGCACCTATATAAAGGGAGGGAGGAGGAAGCCACACCGAGTCCCCGCACCTCCCTCCCTCCCGTGACACCTCCTCCTCTCCCATGGTGCTTGGCGAAGCCCTGCAGGATTGCCACGCTCCTCCACCACCACCACGCCGTTGTGCTGCTGCTGGATGGAGTCTTCCTCAACCTCTCCCTCTCTCCTTGCTGGATCAAGGCATGGGAGACGTCACCGGGCTGTACGTGTGTTCAACGCGGAGGTGCCGTCCGTTCGCACTAGGATCATCGGTGATTTGAATCACGACGAGTACGACTCCATCAACCCCGTTCACTTGAACGCTTCCGCTTAGCGATCTACAAGGGTATGTAGATGCACTCTCCTTCCCCTCGTTGCTGGTTTCTCCATAGATAGATCTTGGTGACACGTAGGAAATTTTTGAATTTCTGCTACGTTCCCCAACAGGATGTATACTCTCTCACCGTCGTTTACCTTGTTGAAATTGCCGACGACTCTAAACCCTGTCATCTCGCCTGTCCAGGTGTTGAGCACTGCCTCTTTTAAATAGTATGGGGACACGAAGGAGATAGCATCCAGCTCAATCTGGCCATAGGCAGCCAACACATGAGAGCAAGGTAGGTGCAACAACTTCGGTTTGTTGCATGTACACTCACACGTTGGATAAAATTCCGTTCCAATTTTTACCTCGTGTGTCTTCACCTCATTTCCAGAACCAAAACCATCGGTAGGAAGCTGAACCTCATACCTCCTTTCTTGATTCCCTATGAGTCTGACAGTGTGCTTCTTTGCTTTCTCTATCTTCTTTGCCATGTATTCCGTGACACACGGCTACAATAAAGTGTGTTCTGATTATCTTCAATATGCTTCTTTGCTAACTCGTGCCTTTCTCTGAAATATCTCAAAGTGCCATGGAATACAGCCTCCACAATAGCTGTGAGTGGCAATGCTCTATTCCCTCTCAGCACAAAGTTATACACCTCTGCAAGATTGGTTGTCATGTGGCCATACCTAGCTCCATGTGTGTCATGCAGCAAAGACCAATTCACTGGAGGCTCTTTCTCTATCCACTCAGAAAAATTCTTTATTGCCCTTCCCTTCTTTCTCGTAGTATTAGGAGGGTCAATTGCTGGCAAGTCACAAAGACCTACTGGCTCCTCTAGCTCCGCGATGAGTGCTGCTAATTTAACTTGATCTTCTTCCAGTTTCTTCCTCGCACGGACCTGCTTCTTAGTAAACTCATCTAGTTTTGACCAAATAAATTCGTATTTGCGCTGCTGGCTCTGCTTGCATAATTTTTTGAACAAGTTCATCAACCGATTGTTCTTGAACTGTGAGAAAAAATTAGCCCCAAGATGGCGCATGCACCACCGGCTCTGCAAGTCCCTCCAAGGTGTTGGTTCGTCATCTGTTGGATTACGAAGTGTCTTCACGGCCTTCAATATACCAGCATGTCTGTCATTAATGACACACACATTTGGTCGGTCCTTCACGATGGCAATTTTCACTTGGCAGAAGAACCATACCCAGCTGAGAAAGTTCTCACCCTCCACAAATGCCATGGCAAGTGGGATGATTTGATTGTTCCCGTCCACACCAATAGCAGTCAGGATTTGCCCTCTATCTTGACCGGTCAGAATGTACCATCCACAAACATAACAGAGGACAATGCCGAAAGCTTGATGCACATACCAAAAGAGAAGAACACTCATTTCAACACCTTGAAATCTGGTATACTCAGCAACCTCATGTGTTGTACGTTCACATAAGTGCCGGGATTCCTCTCCTTCAGTATGACCAGGAGACGGACAACATTATCAAATGAGTCAAGAACGTCACAAACCTTTCCACCATAGCCTTCGCTTAGCCCTCCAAGCCTTCCCATAAGGAATGACATAATTCCATCGACCTTCACTTTGCTGTCCGGATGTGTTTTGCTTCCATATCTTTCTTCTCTACTATCTCGGTATACATGAGTTGCGCAATGAGACTTGAAGTCAGGTTCGGATGCTTCACCAGCAGGTTCTTCCTCACACAATTATGTGGGACGACAATGGTGACAACCCGATGGATGTCATACTTGACGCGTGCCGTGCACCTTCCCAGGACAACTTGTTTCAACACATTTCACGTTATAGTTTGTTGGACTTGATATGTGTGTCCGGAAAACCCTCTGCGTAGACATAGCCCACTTTATCACCGCATACTTCAATTTTTTCTTTGTATCAAACATAGCCCCTATCTGTACTTGGTTTAGATTATACTGCCATGGAGTCTCATGGCCATCGTTGACCGTAAGGCCGGTGGATATGTCCTGCTCCCATGCAGAAGGAATCGGTGCCTCCACTTCATCCTCAGAATTTTCAGAATCCAGTTCCTCCACCAATCCATCCTCGTCCTCTTCCTCCATCACCCTCTTCATTTCATCCCTTCCTCATCCCCATCAGCAAAACCAGAACCAGCTAATATTATCGATGGCTGCTCTTGCCCGATGTCGGGACCACAAAATTGTGTGCCACGTACTCCGACTCTTTCTCGGGTTGGCTAGCATACACATCTTGTGGCTGTGACCGGATAAAACAATCTCAGTCGCCACTTCACTGCCTCGACCGGTTTCATACCCCCGTGGAGTTGTACGGCATTCTCCTCCTTCGCACAGGTTGCACAAGTACATATGGGTGGATTCTTCGGTCTCGGCAGCGTCTTAACAGGACAACCAATGTTGGCTCCTATCTACCGCATCAACTCCCACTTGACATTTTTACAAGATTTGGTCCACAATGCGTGAATACTGAAGGAACATACTTCAGGATCCAGCCCAAACTAGTTGTCAACCAGTACTTCAATTGTCTAATGTCCGATCTGTCCGGTCTGCTAGTGTCATGACGCCATTTTTAAACTCGCTAAGATCAACTCCCAACTCATTATATCGAACGTTACCAGCGCCGTAGTAAACAATCAAATTTACTGATTCAGACATTTTCACCTGTCAAACATTGTCATCTTCTCATTAATCACAACGAACACTAATATTACCCGCTACAATAACTACGCGCTAAAATGCCACCACAAACATATTAACACTAACTAATAAACTATACAATTTAGTGAAAATTTGTGACGCCATGGTTATACCTTCGAAGCGTGCGTCTCTTCCGGTCACCGGCACCGGCCACCGGACAACGGCAGCGCCGCCCACTCGACGACCGGAGGTTCAACTCTGGTCACCCCCCAAGCTGCTGCTCCTCCTCACCACCTCCTCCTCCACAGCTGCTGCTCCTCCTCACCACCACCTCCTTCCCAACCGGACCTCCTCCACCCCACCATGGCTCCTCCCCCAAGCGCACAAAAAACTATCCCATAAAAAATAACACCGTAGGCCGATGGAGAATGCTATGATCTATCTATTCTGTGCCTTGGTTGTGTAAATGAGTGCCAATTGGAGGAGATCAGGGAGGAGACGGGAGCTCTACAGAGAAGAACGAGAGGAACGAGAAAGAACAGAGGCGAGCACGAAGAGGAAGGTGACGACGGGATTGGCCTTATCCAGACCTTTTCGGTCTAGGCCTGGCCGAAAAGCTTTTCGGCTGCGGGCTGGCCGAAAACGGCCCATTTCGGTCTAGGCCTGGCCGAAGCTACTATTTTCGGCCTACCCCCACCCGACGAGACCTCTTCGGCCCAACTGAGGCTCATTTCGGCCTACTTTTTACTCGTTAGTCCAAATTCAACGAAACCAACGCCCACTTCTTCGTTATGATCTCCTCTATCCAGATAATCAACTTAAACATGTTTTTGAAAGTTTAAAATTTGAATTAGATCAGATTTGAATTCAAACTTTGTTTGATCATAACTTGAGTTTCGTAACTCCGATTTAGTTGATTCTTTTTGCATATCGAAGCTCTTGACCTAAACTTTTTGATAAGGCCAAATTCACATAATTTTGGTACTGTCAGAAATTGTTTTATGTTGCAAGAGTTATTTGCTTGGTTTTGATGTTTTCCAAATTGTTTTCCTCGTTCTTCCCGACCTTTGAGTGATTGCTTATGTGTGGTTACTATTGATTGCTTACGATAGATTGACCGGAGTGTGACGAGTAGAACTATCAAGAGTTTTGAGTACGAATCATCTTCATCAACATTGCAGGCAAGTAACACTTTGATCATACTCTTCTCAAACCCAATTTTTTGCATTAGATCTATCCTCAAACATTGCATTGATTAGGATCTAATTAAATTGTGGGATGGGAAGTAGTTGAGGTAGTACCTATTACCTGTTTTATTATCAAACCCTTGGGAGTTACTTCTACGTTTGCTTATTATGCCATGCTATGCTAGTAGACGTGGATTGGGTGAGTGTATCCATGACAGATGTGAGATTGTTAATTAATGGTTTATCTAAGGTGGCAACTTAAACACACATCTGGGTGGATTGAGGCACCTGGTTTCTATCAGGATTTGCCTGTATTTCTTCGGACCGCCACCCAGGCTCAAAGGGATCATGAGATTATTCAAACTAGAAACTTACGTGTGCAGCCACAAGCCATTATGGGCTCTGGCATAGTTGATTAAGTTGTGCGAACTCTTACGGGTAGGCTAGCAGATGTAGGGATTGTAGGTGCTACGGTCTACCCACATATAAGGTGCTAGCGCTTCTGAAAGACTATGTCTCGGTCATCCGTTTCTCAAACACCTTGTAGTGCGAGAAATCAAACGGAGGCGATCGAGTCTTGTGGGGAAAAGTGCGCAAACCTCTGCATAGAAATGTAATAATTGTATGAAAATCGGGCAACTAAAAAACAACATTTGTTTAAGTGGCCGTGATGGTTACCTGAAACTGGCCCAACCATCTAAAAAGAGGTCCATGAGGATCGTTGTCTATGGCCCTAGCAGTCGGGACCGCAGCCAAAAAACGGGTCTGCATCGCTGTTTGCCACCCAGATTCTGCCTCTAAGGGACCTATGGCAGCACCGGCCAGAGGTAATCCCAACAAGTAAGACACATCCTGTAAAGTAGGCGCCATCTCTCCCCATGGAAAGTGAAACGTATGTGTCTCTGGCCTCCATCTATCTACCAAGCAGGTAAGGAGTGACTTGTCGTAAGAGAAACGTTTCACTTGCCTCTTGTGTAACTGCACTGGTTCACCTGCCTCATCTAAGTCCGGACCATCAATCCACTCATCCAATGTACCCTCAACCAGTCGTGCCAAGGGTAGAAGTCCAGCCCAACTTAACCTACAAAATAAAAAGATTGTTAGCGGCTATGAAAAGTATGTCAAACATAGTAAGTCATTATATGGACTCCATTATATGCACACATACCTATCAACCCATGAATCGTGTATCAGCCAGTTAGTCTTTGGGGAACGAGTGACCAACACGTCTAAGTTGTTGCCCGCTTCCAATAGGGCGCCCCGGTGCTTTTTATCGATGTTACCATTAAGGAACAGATACGAAGACATATCTGCAATTCAAACAACAAATCTCAGGTGCAAATAAAAACATAGTCCTGACATATTACAAATTAAAACATAGTCCTGACATATTACAAATTAAAACATAGTCCTGACATATTAAAACATAGTCCTGACATATTACATATTAAAATATGTTCCTGACATATTACAAATTAAAACATAGTCCTGACATATTACAAATTAAAACATAGTCCTGACATATTACATATTAAAACATAGTCCTGACATATTAAAACCCACTACGACACATTATATAGCTTGTGAGTTATTTCTTCCTCGTCCGCCCCTTGACCTCGATCGCCACGACCACGTCCGCCTCTTGCTCCTGTTGTCGCAGCCATCGATGTGGAAGCACTCGTCGATGCGGAAGCACCATCTTTGTTCAGGTCGGGACAATATTTCATCCTATGCCCATAAGCCGCGCATAACAAACATTGCCTGGTTGCTCCACCAGCTTCAGACTGGTCCATATCGTTCCGGATGCGACGGGCCTTTCGTCTGCCCCTACTTGTTCGCCGAAGGTCTGGATGCGGGATGTGGTGGAAATATGCCCTAGAGGCAATAATAAATTACTTATTATTATATTTCCTTGTTCATGATAATCGTTTATTATCCATGCTATAATTGTATTGACAGGAAGCTCAGATACATGTGTGGGTACATAGACAACACCATGTCCCTAGTAAGCCTCTAGTTGACTAGCTCGTTAATCAATAGATGGTTACGGTTTCCTGACCATGGACATTGGATGTCATTGATAACGGGGTCACATCATTAGGAGAATGATGTGATGGACAAGACCCAATCCTAAGCCTAGCACAGATCGTGTAGTTCGTATGCTAAAGCTTTTCTAAATGTCAAGTATCATTTCCTTAGACCATGAGATTGTGCAACTTCCGGATACCGTAGGAATGCTTTGGGTGTACCAAACGTCACAACGTAATCGGGTGGCTATAAAGGTGCATTACGGTATCTCCGAAAGTGTCTGTTGGGTTGGCACGAATCGAGATCGATTTGTCACTCCGTGTGACGGAGAGGTATCTCTGGGCCCACTCGGTAGGACATCATCATAATGTGCACAATGTGACCAAGGGGTTGATCACGGGATGATGTGTTACGGGGCGAGTAAAGAGACTTGCCGGTAACGAGATTGAACAAGGTATCGGGATACCGACGATCGAATCTCGGGCAAGTACAATGCCGCTAGACAAAGGGAATTGTATACGGGATCGATTGAGTCCTTGACATCATGGTTCATCCAATGAGATCATCGTGGAACATGTGGGATTCAACATGGGTATCCAGATCCCGCTATTGGTTATTGACCGGAGAACGTCTCGGTCATGTCTCATATGGTTCCCGAACCCGTAGGGTCTACACATAAGGTTCGATGGCGCTAGGGTTATAAAGGAAGTTTGTATGTGGTTACCAAATGTTGTTCGAGTCCCGGATGAGATCCCGGACGTCACGAGGAGTTCGGAATGGTCCGAGGTAAAGATTTATATATAGGAAGTCTTATTTTGGTCGCCGAAAAAGTTTCGCGCATTATCGGTATTGTACCAGAGTGCCGAAGGGGTCCGGGGTCCACCGGGGTCCACCTGCCCCGGGGGGCCACATGGTCTGTAGGGGGTGCGCCTTGGCCCATATGGGCCCAGGTCACCAGCCCCAAGAGGCCCATGCGCCAAGGAGACTTGGGAGGGAAGAGTCCAAGGGGAAGGCACCTCCGGGTGCCTTGGGAGGATGGACTCCTCCCCTCTTGGCCGCACCCCTTCCTTGGAGGAAGGGAAAGCTGCGCCCTCCCCTCTCTTGCACCTATATAAAGGGAGGGAGGAGGGAAGCCACACCTGAGTCCCTGGCACCTCCCTCCCTCCCGTGACACCTCCTCCTCTCCCGCAGGTGCTTGGCGAAGCCCTGCAGGATTGCCACGCTCCTCCACCACCACCACGCCGTTGTGCTGCTGCTGGATGGAGTCTTCCTCAACCTCTCCCTCTCTCCTTGCTGGATCAAGGCATGGGAGACGTCACCGGGCTGTACGTGTGTTCAACGCGAAGGTGCCGTCCGTTCGGCACTAGGATCATCGGTGATTTGAATCACGACGAGTACGACTCCATCAACCCCGTTCACTTGAACGCTTCCGCTTAGCGATCTACAAGGGTATGTAGATGCACTCTCCTTCCCCTCGTTGCTGGTTTCTCCATAGATAGATCTTGGTGACACGTAGGAAAATTTTGAATTTCTGCTACGTTCCCCAACAGTGGCATCATGAGCTAGGTCTATTGCGTAGATTCTTTGCACGAGTACAACACAAAGTAGTTGTGGGCGTTGATTTTGTTCAATATGCTTGCCGTTACTAGTCCAATCTTGTTTCGACGGTATTGTGGGATGAAGCGGCCCGGACCGACCTTACACGTACTCTTACGTGAGACAGGTTCCACCGACTGACATGCACTTGGTGCATAAGGTGGCTAGCGGTGCCGCCTCTCCACTTTAGTCGGATCGGATGCGATGAAAAGGGTCCTTATGAAGGGTAAATAGAAATTGACATATCACGTTGGGGTTTTGCGTAGGTAAGAAACGTTCTTGCTAGAAACCCATAGCAGCCACGTAAAACATGCAAACAACAATTAGAGGACGTCTAACTTGTTTTTGCAGGGTATGCTATGTGATGTGATATGGCCAAGAAGAATGTGATGAATGATATGTGATGTATGAGATTGATCATGTTCTTGTAATAGGAATCACGACTTGCATGTCGATGAGTATGACAACCGGCAGGAGCCATAGGAGTTGTCTTTATTTATTGTATGACCTGCGTGTCATTATACAACGCCATGTAATTACTTTACTTTATTGCTAACGGTAGCCATAGTAGTAGAAGTAATAGTTGGCGAGACAACTTCATGAAGACACGATGATGGAGATCATGGTGTCATGCCGGTGACGATGATGATCATGGAGCCCCGAAGATGGAGATCAAAAGGAGCAAAATGATATTGGCCATATCATGTCACTATTTGATTGCATGTGATGTTTATCATGTTTATGCATCTTATTTGCTTAGAACGACGGTAGTAAATAAGATGATCCCTCATTAAAATTTCAAGAAGGTGTTCCCCCTAACTGTGCACCGTTGCGAAAGTTCGTCGTTTCGAAGCACCACGTGATGATCGGGTGTGATAGATTCTTACGTTCACATACAACGGGTGTAAGCCAGATTTACACACGCAGAACACTTAGGTTAGCTTGACGAGCCTAGCATGTACAGACATGGCCTCGGAACACAAGAGACCGAAAGGTCGAGCATGAGTCGTATAGTAGATACGATCAACATGAAGATGTTCACCGATGATGACTAGTCCGTCTCACGTGATGATCGGACATGGCCTAGTTGACTCGGATCATGTAATCACTTAGATGACTAGAGGATGTCTATCGAGTGGGAGTTCATGAGATGAACTTAATTATCCTGAACATAGTCAAAAGATCTTTGCAAATTATGTCGTGGCTCGCGCTTTAGTTCCACTGTTTAGATATGTTCCTAGAAAATATAGTTGAAAGTTGACATGGCGATTATGCGGACAGAGAAAGCTTATGTCCTTAATGCACCGCTCGGTGTGCTGAACCCCAAGCGTTGTTTGTGGATGTTACGAACATCGGACATACGTTTTTTGATAACTACGTGATAGTTCAGTTAAGCGGTTTAGAGTTGAGGCACCAAAGACGTTTTTCGAAACGTCGCGGAACATATGAGATGTTTCGAGGGCTGAAATTGGGATTTCAGGCTCGTGCCCACGTCAAGAGGTATAAGACCTGCAAACTAAGGGAGAAAAGCTCAATCATTGAGCTTGTGCTCAGATTGTCTGAGTGCAACAATCACTTGAATCGAGTGGGAGTTGATCTTCCAGATGAGATAGTGATGTTTCTCCAAAGTCATTGCCACCAAGCTGCTAGAGCTTCGTGATGAACTATAACATGTCAGGGATAGATATGATGATCCTTGAGGTATTCACGATATTTGCCACCGCGAAAGTAGAAATCAAGAAGGAGCATCAATTGTTGATGGTTGGTGAAACCACTAGTTTCAAGAAGGGCAAGGGCAAGAAGGGACACTTCATGAAACGGCAAATCAGTTGCTGCTCCAGTGAAGAAACCAAAGGTTGAACCCAAACCCGAGACTAAGTGCTTCTGTAATAAGGGGAACAGCCACTGGAGCAGAATTACCCTAGATACTTGGTAGATAAGAAGGCTGGCAAGGTCGATAGAAGTATATTGGATATACATTATGTTAATGTGTACTTTACTAGTACTCCTAGTAGCACCAGGGTATTAGATACCAGTTCGGTTGCTAAGTGTTAGTAACTCGAAACAAAAGCTACGGAATAAACGGAGACTAACTAAAGGTGAGCTGACGATACATGTTGGAAGTGTTTCCAAGGTTGATATGATCAAGCATCGCACGCTCCCTCTACCATCGAGATTGGTGTTAAACCTAAATAATTGTTATTTGGTGTTTGCGTTGAGCATAGACATGATTGGATTATGTCTGTCGCAATATAGTTATTCATTTAAGGAGAATAATGGTTACTCTGTTAATTTGAATAATACCTTCAATGGTCTAGCACCTAAAAGGAATGGTTTATTGAATCTCGATCGTAGTGACACACATTTTCATGCCAAAAGATATAAGATAGTAATGATAGTACCACGTACTTGTGGCACTGCCATGTAAGTCATATTGGTATAAAACGCATGAAGAAGCTCCATGTTGATGGATCTTTGGACTCACTCGTTTTTGAAAAGTTTGAGACATGCAAACCATGTCTATTGGTGTATACGCATGAAGAAACTCCATGCAGATGGATCGTTTGGACTCACTTGATTTTGAATCACTTGAGATATGCAAATCATACCACATGGGCAAGATGACTGAAAAGCCTCGGTTTCAGTAAGATGGAACAAGGTAGCAACCTGTTGGAAGTAACACATTTTGATGTGTGCAGTCCAATGAGTCTTTGAGGCATGCAGATGAATATCGTTATGTTCGACTTCACGGATGATTCGAGTAGATGTTGAGTATATTTACTTGATGAAACACAAAGTCTGAATTATTGAATGGTTCAAGTAATTTCAGAGTGAAGTTAAAGATCATTGTGACAAGAGGATAAAATGTCTATGATATGATCATAGAGATGAGTATCTGAGTTCTGAGCTTTGGCACGCAATTAAGACACCGTGGAAATTGTTTCACAATTAATACCGCTGGAACACCATAGTGTGATGGTGTGTCCGAACATCATAGTTGCACCCTATTGGATATGGTGCGTACCATGATGTCTCTTATCGAATTACCACTATCGTTCATGGGTTAGGCATTAGAGACAACCGCACTCACTTTAATAGGGCACCACGTAATTCCGTTGAGGCGACACCGTTTGAACTATGGTTTGGAGAAACCTAAGTTGTCGTTTCTTAAAGGTTTGGGGCTGCGACGCTTATGTGAAAAAGTTTCAGGTTGATAAGCTCGAACCCAAAGTGGATAAAATGCATCTTCATAGGACACCCAAAACGGTTGGGTATACCTCCTAATTCAGATCCGAAAGCAATAGGGATTGTTTCTAGAAACGGGTCCTTTCTCGAGGAAAAGTTTCTCTCGAAAGAATTGAGTGGGAGGATGGTGGAGACTTGATGAGGTTATTGAACCATCACTTCAACCAGTGTGTAGCAGGGCACAGGAAGTTCCTGTGGCACCTACATCAATTGAAGTAGAAGCTTATGATAGTGATCATGAAGCTTCAGATCAATTCACTACCGAACCTCATAGGACGACAAGGACGTGTACTGCTTCGGAGTGGTACGGTGATCCTGTCTTGAATGTCATGTTGCTAGACAACAATGAACCTGCGAGCTATGGAGAAGCAATGGTGGGCCCATATTCCAACAAATGGTTAGAAGCCATGAAATCCGAGATAGGATCCATGTATCAGAACAAAGCATGGACTTTGGTGGACTTGCCCGTTGATCGGCAAGCCATTGAGATAAATGGATCTTTAAGAAGAAGACGGACGTGGACGGTAATGTCAACGTCTATGAAGCTCGACTTGTGGCGAAGAGTTTTTCACAAGTTCAAGGAGTTGACTACGATGAGATTTTCTCATCCGTAGCGATGCTTAAGTCCGTCGGAATCATGTTAGCATAAGCTGCATTTATGAAATCTGGCAGATGGATGTCAAAACGAGTTTCCTTACCAGTCTTCGTAAGGAAAGGTTGTATGTGATACAATCAGAAAGTTTTTGTCGATCCTAAGGATGCTAAAAGTTATGCTGGCTCCAGCGATCCTTCTAAGGACTGGAGTAAGCATCTCGGAGTTGGAATATACGCTTTGATAAAATGATCAAAGATTTTGGGTTTATACAAAGTTTGTGAGAAACTTGTATTTCCAAAGAAGTGAGTGGGAGCACTATAGAATTTCGATGAGTATATGTCGTTGACATATTGATGATCGAAATGATGAAGAATTTTCTGTAAAGCATATAGGGTTATTTGAAAAGTGTTTTTCAAGTGAAAACCTGGATTAAGCTGCTTAAACATTGAGCATCAAGATCTATGAGAACAGATCAAAAACGCTAAATGATACTTTCAAATGAGCACATACCTTGACATGATCTTGAAGGTGTTCAAGATGGATCAGTCAAAGAAGGAGTTCTTGCCTGAGATGTAAGGTATGAAGTTAAGACTTAAAGCTCGACCACGGCAGAAAAGAGAGAAAGGACGAAGGTCGTCCCTATGCTTTAGACGTAGGCTCTATAGTATGCTATCTTGTGTACCGCCTTTGGAAGTGTGCCTTGCCATGAGTCAGTCAAGGGGTACAAGAATGATCCAGGAATGGGGATCATTGGACAGCGGTCAAAATTGTCCTTGGAGTAAATAAGGACATGTTTCTCGATTATGGAGGTGATAAAGAGTTCGGCGTAAAGGGTTACGTCGATGCAAGCTTTGACACCTATCCAAATGACTCTGAATAGCAAACCGGATACGTATAGTGGAGCAACCATTTGGAATAGTTTCAAATGGAGCGTGGAAGCAGCATTTATAATATGACCTAGAAATTTGCAAAGCACACACGGATCTGAAAGGTTCAGATCCGTTGACTAAACCCTCTCTCACAAGCAAAACATGATCAAACCCCAGAACTCATTGAGTCTTAATCACATGATGATGTGAACTAGTAAACTCTTTGGATGTTGGTCACATGGAGATGTGACCTGTGAGTGTTAATCACATGGCGATGTGAACTAGATTATTGACTCTAGTGCAAGTGGGAGACTGTTGGAAATATGCCCTAGAGGCAATAATAAATTAGTTATTATTATATTTCCTTGTTCATGATAATCTTTTATTATCCATGCTATAATTGTATTGATAGGAAACTCAGATACATGTGTGGGTACATAGACAACACCATGTCCCTAGTAAGCCTCTAGTTGACTAGATCGTTAATCAATAGATGGTTACGGTTTCCTGACCATGGACATTGGATGTCATTGATAACGGGATCACATCATTAGGAGAATGATGTGATGGACAAGACCCAATCCTAAGCCTAGCACAGATCATGTAGTTCGTATGCTAAAGCTTTTCTAAATGTCAAGTATCATTTCCTTAGACCATGAGATTGTGCAACTCCGGATACCGTAGGAATGCTTTGGGTGTACCAAACGTCACAACGTGGCGGGTGGCTATAAAGGTGCATTACGGTATCTCCGAAAGTGTCTGTTGGGTTGGCACGAATCGAGACTGGGATTTGTCACTCCGTGTGACGGAGAGGTATCTCTGGGCCCACTCGGTAGGACATCATCATAATGTGCACAATGTGACCAAGGGGTTGATCACGGGATGATGTGTTACGGGACGAGTAAAGAGACTTGCCGGTAACGAGATTGAACAAGGTGTCGGGATACCGACGATCGAATCTCGGGCAAGTACAATGCCGCTAGACAAAGGGAATTGTATACGGGATCGATTGAGTCCTTGACATCGTGGTTCATCCGATGAGATCATCGTGGAACATGTTGGAGTCAACATGGGTATCCAGATCCCGCTGTTGGTTATTGACTAGAGAACGTCTCGGTCATTTCTGCATGGTTCCCGAACCCGTAGGGTCTACACACTTAAGGTTCGATGACGCTAGGGTTATAAAGGAAGTTTGTATGTGGTTACCGAATGTTGGTCGGAGTCCCAGATGAGATCGCGGACGTCACGAGGAGTTCCGGAATGGCCCGGAGGTAAAGATTTATATATAGGAAGTCTTATTTTGGTCGCCGGAAAAGTTTCGCGCATTATCGGTATTGTACCGGGAGTGCCGAAAGGGGTCCGGGGGTCCACCGGGGGGGTCCACCTGCCTCGGGGGCCACATGGGCTGTAGAAGTGCGCCTTGGCCCATATGGGCCAAGGTCACTATCCCCAAGAGGCCCATGCGCCAAGGAGACTTGGGGAGGAAGAGTCCAAAGGGGAAGGCACCTCAGAGGTGCCTTGGGAGGATGGACTCCTCCCCCTCTTGGCCGCACCCCTTCCTTGGAGGAAGGGCAAGGCTGCACCCCCCCTCTCTTGCACCTATATAAAGGGAGGGAGGGAGGGAAGCCACACCTGAGTCCTGGCACCTCCCTCCCTCCCGTGACACCTCCTCCTCTCCCGTAGGTGCTTGGCGAAGCCCTGCAGGATTGCCACGCTCCTCCACCACCACCACGCCGTTGTGCTGCTGCTGGATGGAGTCTTCCTCAACCTCTCCCTCTCTCCTTGCTGGATCAAGGCATGGGAGACGTCACCGGGCTGTACGTGTGTTCAACGCGGAGGTGCCGTCCGTTCGGCACTAGGATCATCGGTGATTTGAATCACGACGAGTACGACTCCATCAACCCCGTTCACTTGAACGCTTCCGCTTAGCGATCTACAAGGGTATGTAGATGCACTCTCCTTCCCCTCGTTGCTGGTTTCTCCATAGATAGATCTTGGTGACACGTAGGAAATTTTTGAATTTCTGCTACGTTCCCCAACAGGATGTATACTCTCTCACCGTCGTTTACCTTGTTGAAATTGCCGACGACTCTAAACCCGGTCATCTCGCCTGTCCAGGTGTTGAGCACTGCCTCTTTTAAATAGTATGGGGACACGAAGGAGATAGCATCCAGCTCAATCTGGCCATAGGCAGCCAACACATGAGAGCAAGGTAGGTGCAACAACTTCGGTTTGTTGCATGTACACTCACACGTTGGATAAAATTCCGTTCCAATTTTTACCTCGTGTGTCTTCACCTCGTTTCCAGAACCAAAACCATCGGTAGGAAGCTGAACCTCATACCTCCTTTCTTGATTCCCTATGAGTCTGACAGTGTGCTTCTTTGCTTTCTCTATCTTCTTTGCCATGTATTCCATGACACACGGCTACAATAAAGTGTGTTCTGATTATCTTCAATATGCTTCTTTGCTAACTCGTGCCTTTCTCTGAAATATCTCAAAGTGCCATGGAATACAGCCTCCACAATAGCTGTGAGTGGCAATGCTCTATTCCCTCTCAGCACAAAGTTATACACCTCTGCAAGATTGGTTGTCATGTGGCCATACCTAGCTCCATGTGTGTCATGCAGCAAAGACCAATTCACTAGAGGCTCTTTCTCTATCCACTCAGAAAAATTCTTTATTGCCCTTCCCTTCTTTCTCGTAGTATTAGGAGGGTCAATTGCTGGCAAGTCACAAAGACCTACTGGCTCCTCTAGCTCCGCGATGAGTGCTGCTAATTTAACTTGATCTTCTTCCATTTTCTTCCTCGCACGGACCTGCTTCTTAGTAAACTCATCTAGTTTTGACCAAATAAATTCGTATTTGCGCTGCTGGCTCTGCTTGCATAATTTTTTGAACAAGTTCATCAACCGCTTGTTCTTGAACTGTGAGAAAAAATTAGCCCCAAGATGGCGCATGCACCACCGGCTCTGCAAGTCCCTCCAAGGTGTTGGTTTGTCATCTGTTGGATTACGAAGTGTCTTCACGGCCTTCAATATACCAGCATGTCTGTCATTAATGACACACACGTTTGGTCGGTCCTTCACGATGGCAATTTTCACTTGGCGGAAGAACCATACCCAGCTGAGAAAGTTCTCATCCTCCACAAATGCCATGGCAAGTGGGATGATTTGATTGTTCCCGTCCACACCAATAGCAGTCAGGATTTGCCCTCTATACTGACCGGTCAGGAATGTACCATCCACAAACATAACAGGAGGACAATGCCGGAAAGCTTCGATGCACATACCAAAAGAGAAGAACACTCGTTTCAACACCTTGAAATCTGGTATACTCAGCAACCTCATGTGTTGTACGTTCACATAAGTGTCGGGATTCCTCTCCTTCAGTATGCCCAGGAGACGGACAACATTATCATATGAGTCGAAGAACGTCACAAACCTTTCCTCCATAGCCTTCTGCTTAGCCCTCCAAGCCTTCCCATAAGGAATGACATAATTCCATCTGACCTTCACTGCTGTCTGGATGTGTTTTGCTTCCATATCTTTCTTCTCTACTATCTCAGTATACATGAGTTGCGCAATGAGACTTGAAGTCAGGTTCGGATGCTTCACCAGCAGGTTCTTCCTCACACAATTATGTGGGACGACAATGGTGACAACCCAGTGGATGTCATACTTCGGCACGTGCCCGTGCACCTGACCAGGACAACTTGTTTCAACACATTTTACGGTATAGTTTGTTGGACTTGATATGTGTGTCCGGAAAATCCTCTGCGTAGACATAGCCCACTTTATCACCGCA
Source organism: Aegilops longissima (assembly GCA_021605205.1). Classification (NCBI taxonomy): domain Eukaryota; kingdom Viridiplantae; phylum Streptophyta; class Magnoliopsida; order Poales; family Poaceae; genus Aegilops; species Aegilops longissima. The sequence continues at coordinate 10,451,923 of CM038678.1, read as the reverse complement.
TACTTCAATTTTTTCTTTGTATCAAACATAGCCCCTATCTGTACTTGGTTTAGATTATACTGCCATGGAGTCTCATGGCCATCGTTGACCGTAAGGCCGGTGGATATGTCCTGCTCCCATGCAGAAGGAATCGGTACCTCCACTTCATCCTCAGAATTTTCAGAATCCAGTTCCTCCACCAATCCATCCTCGTCCTCTTCCTCCATCACCCTCTGCATTTCATCCCCTTCCTCATCCCCATCAGCAAAACCAGAACCAGCTAATATTATCGACTGGCTGCTCTGCCCAGTATCAGGACCACAAACATTGTGTGCCACGTACTCCGACTCTTTCTCGGGTTGGCTAGCATACACATCTTGTGGCTGTGACCCGGATAAAACAATCTCGGTCGCCACTTCACTGCCCTGACCGGTTTCATACCCCCTGTGGAGTTGTACGGCATTCTCCTCCTTCGGCACAGGTTGCACAAGTACATATGGGTGGATTCTTCGGTCTCGGCAGCGTCTTAACAGGGACAACCAATGTTGGCTCCTATCTACCGGCATCAACTCCCACTTGACATTTTTACAAGATTTGGTCCACAATGCGTGAATACTGACGGAACATACTTCAGGATCCAGCCCGAAACTAGTTGTCAACCAGTACTTCAATTGTCTAATGTCCAGTCTGTCCGGGTCTGCTAGTGTCATGACGCCATTTTTAAACTCGCTAAGATCAACTCCCAACTCATTATATCGAACGTTACCAGCGCCGTAGTAAACAGTCAAATTTACTGATTCAGACATTTTCACCTGTCAGACATTGTCATCTTCTCATTAATCACAACGAACACTAATATTACCCGCTACAATAACTACGCGCTAAAATGCCACCACAAACATATTAACACTAACTAATAAACTATATAATTTAGTGAAAATTTGTGACGCCATGGTTATACCTTCGAAGCGTGCGTCTCTTCCGGTCACCGGCACCGGCCACCGGACAACGGCAGCGCCGCCCACTCAACGACCGGAGGTTCAACTCCGGTCACCCCCCAAGCTGCTGCTCCTCCTCACCACCTCCTCCTCCACAGCTGCTGCTCCTCCTCACCACCACCTCCTTCCCAACCGGACCTCCTCCAACCCACCATGGCTCCTCCCCCAAGCGCACAAAAAACTATCCCATAACAAAAAAAAAACACCGTAGGCCGGTGGAGAATGCTATGATCTATCTATTCTATGCCTTGGTTGTGTAAATGAGTGCAAATTGGAGGAGATCAGGGAGGAGACGGGAGCTCTACAGAGAAGAACGAGAGGAACGATAAAGAACAGAGGCGAGCACGAAGAGGAAGGTGACGACGGGATTGGCCTTATCCAGACCTTTTCGGTCTAGGCCTGGCCGAAAAGCTTTTCGGCTGCGGGCTGGCCGAAAACGGCCCATTTCGGTCTAGGCCTGGCCGAAGCTACTATTTTCGGCCCACCCCCACCCGACGAGACCTCTTCGACTCAACTGAGGCTCATTTCGACCCCCACAACTCAATTTCTTACCCTGAGGCTGAGGTTGCTACTGCTGTCCACTGATTTGTAATGGTCGAAAGGACTCATAATTTTTGCAGCAATTTACTTGATGATACACTGACCTGGACCGGGATGGCAACAAGTCTACAATCACATACATGGTTGTAACAACTTGGCCGTAGAAAAAAATGTGAACACGGCAGGAGGTTGCATTTGCAGTCGATACGAATTCTTCCGCTTAGCGGTCATCATCGTCTCCATACACTGACAAGAGCAAGAAGAGTAAGTTTGCTACAGGAGGAAGGAAACATACTACAGAAATTTGGACTTACAAAATACTGGGGCTACCATTTACAAAGAATGGGAAATGGTTCCCACTTACTACAGAAGTTTTGACCTACAAAACACCATTATACATTTATCTGCATTTACAGAAGTTTCGGCTACACAAGGGTTTATACAGGAGAGGATGGGGCAGCAGAAAAATATCGTCACCAACAGCTGTCGAAAATGGATTTCTCTGCATTTCTTACATCATGTTTTGGTTTGCCTCTGCCTGAATCACCATAATACGTGTTATTCATGCCAACAATGTTTTAACACCAAGCGCAAATAACACTTCAGCTTTCACAAGTTGTTATTCATATATTCGGATAATATGTGTCTTCCAGAAAGATGATTACATTCTAGATTCTACTACCAATTAAGCAGTTGGGGTTATATATCCTCTTTAACTGCTAGATTTTATTACATGTTTCCACATAGAAGTTCATAGGACCCGGGAAACATAAGAATCTGAGATCTCATCCTCCTCCGAGATCTCGGTCAGCTCGGATAGCAAAGGGTACGAATCCGGAACAGCAGTGTGCTCATCGTCGCAGAAGAATGGCCTGGAAGGCATTTGCAGGCCATCAAAGGCACCTTCCAGCATCTCTATGACCTCGCTCATCGTTGGCCTTTCATGAGACTTCATCTGGATGCACCATAGCCCAACAATGCATAGCTTCCTCTCCAACTCATGCATCTCAGCAACTGGGGATATCTCACTCACCTCTACTGCAGTTAGCCTATCATACACCCATGACGGGTAGTATGCCTGACTTGAGTTTGCAGCATTCGGGTCAGCATTCCTTCTTCCTCCAGCCATCTCCAACAGCAGCATTCCAAAGCTATAAACATCGGACTTGCTTGATATGACGCCGAAGCTCCGAGATATCATCTCAGGAGCTATGTACCCAACAGTCCCACGTAAGGCATTAGATGGCACAAAACTGTTGTCCTTTGGGTACAGTTTGGCAAGTCCAAAATCAGCAACTTTTGGGATAAAATTGTTGTCAAGCAAGATGTTGTGCGGCTTAATGTCAAAGTGGAGAATCTGCATCTCACACCCCTGATGCAGGTAGTTGATACCCCTTGCAACACCCAAAGCGATCACGTTGAGCTTGTCCCAGGAGAAACTCTTTTCAGCCGAGAAGATGTACTTGTCGAGAGAACCTCGGGGCATGTACTCATAAACAAGGGCCCTCCTCATTTCTTCTGAGCAGAACCCGACCAGACGCACCACATTGACATGGTGAATCCTGCCAATGGTGGAAACTTCACTGATGAAATCTTCTCCATTGCAGTTGGCATTACCCTGTAGCATTTTGACTGCGACATGGAGATCGCCTGGGAGTAGCACACCCTTGTACACAGATCCATAGCCACCTTGGCCAAGCTTGTCTCTAAAATGACTTGTGACTGCAACAATTTCTGTGTAGGCGTACCTCATCGGGCTGATCACTTGCTGCATCTGGAGGAACTTTTCAACCGCATCAATTGTGATCCTTGTTTTCCAGTACTTGTATGTAAGGAAGATTAAGACAGCCAGGGGCGCCAACATGAACCTGCATAATACTGCCCAAATAAGGCAGCAGAGATGTACAAGTTACATCGTATGGATGATGCAAAATTATGGCTTGCACGATATAAATTAGATTGTTGTTTAATAGGAACACCCTTCCCGATTTCCTTGACTAGAAACTTATTCAAGACCAGCTTATGAAACACACGGAAATCCACGTCTGAGCCCAGGCTCATTTGCTCCAATGAACAGTAAATTCGCAATAAATAGCAAAAAAGTTTTTAAAAAACTAAAATTGTTTGGCATGCAAGAGATGCTCGGGTGTCCTAGATGCGTGCAAATTTTCGTGGTCGAATGACATCCGAGCAGTTCTAGGGAAAAAATCTGGCCTACACAATGCACTTATTCAAAGTTTCTTTGAGAAGCCATTTTTTCCCGTGAGCTCCTCAAATGTCCAAACAACATGAAAATTTGCACGCACCCGAGCATCTTGCATGCCAAAAAAATTCAGATTTTTTTTAATTTGCTGTTCATGGGCGGGAGTAGTCGAGTCAGGGCTCCGAATCTTATTGGTAGAAAATTATCACATACCAATAAGTAACTTGACGGTACTCACAGCAGATACAGCGGCTTCCATTCCGACCAATATATTGATTGGCCGACAGTGAAAATGATTATAGTAACGCCTTACACATCGTCCAAAATATATGTCACTCCAGAAAAAGACATGAGCCTGCTTCAGTATGCTTGCATCAGATGTTTGCTCCTTGAAGTAGCTGCAAGGCAGACCATTATACAAACAGATATTTAAGAGGGGGAACCATTACACAAACAGGGATTTAAGAGACGGTCACAGATCTTAGATAACAGTAAACTGCCCTTCCTTCTACCTAGTTTAAGTGGGCCGATAAAGCTACCAATATTTTTGAAGATGCATGTGCGCGGGGTGTTGCGTGTGGGTTTGTTGCCTAAAGGGGAAATCAGGACGTTTGGTTTTCTGTCCACAAATCGTCCGGTCTCTTTTATCTCCATAGCACCATGTAATTCAACCAGCATTTTGAGCTTTGGACTAGCTTTTTTTAATTCAGCAACCGTCAAGTGACAGCTTGCCCCACCTGTAGATGTTTTTCCAGACAAGCAGATGTTCTGGGCTTTTGTGGCAACATCAATAACTTGTACATGCCTATTTGAAAAGGTTAGGGTAAGGCATGCATAGAAACAGAATGAGTTTGTATCCATGGTGGATACCATTGTGTTCTTCAAACTAACTAGGGGTCCTATTAAATTAGCAAAGATAAACTATGAGTTTGTGCTGAGAACCAACTTGTGGACCAAGTCAATTATCCTATATATAAATATAAAGGAAGCACATGTTCCTGTTTTAGTCAAGCAATAAAATAGATAAAAGTTATCTAAGCCTCTGAGCCTATATATCTTCCATCTCAGGGACGAGCCCTGTCGCTGTATTGTTGAGGGTTAGAGCCATGTCCCAATCTTTGGACCTTTATTCTATCTAAACTATCTCATTGTGGATCTGTTGAGGTTCTCTCCCTTGATTCCACCGCCAGCGGCTTCGCCTCGCTACCCTAACCATTCCAGTGGCCTAGCTCACTCAGCTTTGCTGCAATCAATGTTATGGTGTAACTGCAATGCCGATTACTGCTATGCCCTGGTTAACTGCTTGCAGGCACAAACATCACTAGTGTGATTGTACGTTTTTGAAGATCAAGTAGTTTAACCGGCCACATTAATTCCTCTCGTTAAAAAAAACAGAGGAAGGAAACCAAATTGAGGAGGAGATAGAATGACAGGTTGATGGCAAACTCACCTTACTGAATTGTTCAGGCATATATTAATGGCCTCAGAGCAAGTGTGGTCCCTATTCCTGATAGGAAATTGAACAGAAAACCCCTTCTTTATAAATCCTATGATATCTGCATAACTTGCATTCTGTGCTACTTGTTGGCCATACGAAGAATATCGGTAGACACCAAAGGGGATCATGGCCAAGTAGCTGCAAGAAGATCGAAGATCTTCAAAGAAACAACCGCCGCGAGAAGAAACCCATACATAAACATATGAATTGCTCGCACTCAGGCATGTAACAGCCTTGTACATGTTATTAGTTATTGCTCGCGAACAATTAGCGAAGCATGCCCAGTTGGCATCAGTTGCCAAATAAAGGTGGTCACGTGAATCATCAATCAAGTAGTCTGTGTAAGGAACTTGGTTCCTTCGAGGAAGAGGGCAGCTGCTGCTGGCATTAAAATTGGCATCCACGACCCAGAAGGACGAATCAGTATAGTTGATGCCAGTAAGGTAGTATATTCCAGTGTTGATGTGAATTATAGCCTTGCTACTGCTACAAACCAGCTGGTATGCTTCAACACCACACCCAGGTGGGTCGCCTGGACGTCGGAAAGGATACCGGACGTCTCGGAGATGCCCGCAAGAGAAACCTGCTGGGCACCCGTCCCCTCCCTGGACATCTGCCACAAGAACTACAAGCACAGAGAAAACAGTCAGGGCTTGCAGGGCAATAGAACAATGATGCAGACCGGGTTTCGCCATGACAGCTTTGCAGATGCATGAGTACCCCACAAGGGAATTGATATACTGGTTCTGGAGAAGATTATTTGGTTATATAAGGAAGGACCAGCATGATTGGGATACTATTGACTTTGGAATGAAGAAAAATCTTTTATCTAACTATACAAGACTAACGGAGCTGGAACAAAATATTGGCTGAGCTGCCAATTTATATTGGCCTTCCGTAACCTTCTGCCTCATTTACTCTGAAAGGGTTCATATTTTTCCAGAGATGACAATGACAGTAGGCTAGGATTCCACGCAGTGCCCCTTGACTCACGGCAGAAGTGCTTCTAGTCGAAAGAAATTCATCTGCAGGCACATACATAGCTATCAGTACAGCATGAATCTGGTACAGAGGGTGGCAATCACAGCACTAGAATTTCCATGCAGTGCCCCTTGCCACAAGGAACTGACGGTAGTAGTCCAATTTCCACACAGTTCTAGTCTTCTAAAATTCTTGACTACAACAAGTGTGCAATCACTTTCGAGTCACGAGAACACGGCATGAGGCTGCCTTCGCAACCGAAGTTCACCCATGATAATTAAAAAAAAAGGTCTACAACTATATATCAGACATTACAGCACGACTCTGGTTGTTAAGCAATCTAGAAGTGTTTGCCTTCATGTCCATGCCACTTCCTCTGGATTCCAGCTAAAGTAACAAAAGATGAGTAAATTCCTTGTTGCAGCTGTCCTGCTGTGTCTTGGCAGCAATGGAGCCTACTTGGCCAAAGCGTGGGATGATAAAGATTTCTTCAGATACTGTCCACCGTCCAATTGCAGCAAACATGGCCCGGAGATCAGGTTTCCTTTCCGACTTAAATCTAGCAATACATCATCATCATGCGGCATACCATGCATGGATCTAGCATGCTCTGGCCAAGACACCATCCTAGTTCACCCAGTCCTTGGCCCATGCAAAGTGACCGCCATAGATTACAGTTATGGAAACATCAAGATCATACCGCTCGTCGACTCCTTGTCTCCCTGTCCGCTCCAGAAGCTCATCTCCAGAAGCATACCAATTGATGTTGACTATGCAGGGAACCAGGGCCATTGCGATGTATTTTTTCAGGAGTATGCAACCCTTGTATGCTGCCCGAGAGAGTTTGCACCAAGTATTGATGCTGCTGATAGCATTGTTGGCCCAATCTCCTGCCTTAGAAACACAACCCACTTCTCGTATTTGGTGCTTACTTACAAAACCATTAACATTATTCCATCAGACTGCAAGGTGTGCTTAGATGGTGATGTCCCAATACCCAGCAACTTCGATGTACCATTTTCCTTCAAGGCAAATGCAGAAGGAATCCTCAGCTTTGCTGAGATAAAGCTGGCATGGGAAGAACCAATGTTTACAATAGAGAGAGGCCTCTTTTGCCTAATGTGTGAACGACATGGGCGACACTGTGCATTCAGCTTGCATAGGAATCAAACATTTTGCATGCATCAAGGTATTCCTCCTAACTGGCCAAAAGTATCATATAATTGTACCAACACTATTTAATTTGTTATAATGTTTTAAACTTTATATATTTTTGTGGTTTCTTGTTCTGAATTGACAGTTTAGTACGTCTGAAGTCTCTGAAAATTTTGTTCTCTTGTTAGCTTTTCTGGTTCCTTTCTTTGCTTCGTAGGCTTGCAAGCATGCCTTGTTAACTGGCCAAACATATCATATAATTGTACCAACATTATTTATTTTATTATAATGTTTTAAATTTCATATAATTTTGCGGTATCTTGTTCTGAATTTATAGTACAGTACGTTTGAAGTCTCCAAAAATTTTGTTCTCTTGTTAGCTTTTTTGGTTCCTTTCATTTCTTTGTAGGCTGTCAAACGTATCTTGTTAGTTTTTGTTTTTTGCATTTTGGTTTTGAGTTTTCTTTCTGGGTTTGATTTTGTACCATTGTGTCATTTCGGCATTCCTTAATACAAAATCACACATATTTCATGCATGGCCGAAAAAAATTCATTTGAGCAGCTAGTTTGAGCAATCACATTGAGGCGCCCAAAAGATATCTCATAGCAATAATTAAGAATAAACAAATATACATCTATTCTTCAATCATATCAGGCATGGTTGTTATAAAATTCAGAGCTCTAATTGTTGTTTAAGTCACACTCCAGTAGAGAAATACCTCATTGCTGCAGAATAGTCATAACAAATCACCATCCAAAGTTAAATGACAGCATCCTCTTCAATGGAACACAATATCAGTAAGAATCCTAAGTTCTATATATTGGCATCACATGAAAAATGCATAATCTAATAATATAAATCACACAAACACACATAGAGGAACAAAAAGGTTGCACACAAAATTATTTTTTGTTCACTAAACTATTATCCATATCTCATTCTCCTTTTTTCTGTTTGCAGGTTCACACATCAAAGTCATCGCAGGTACAGTTGCAACCCATGTCTTTCTGCACTTCACATTAAGAAAAAAAGAAAAAAAATCGAACCATCATGCATCAAATTCTTCTTACTGGTCATTGGACTTGAAGATTCTCAAATACCCATTAGAATTACTACGTCAATATGCTCATTTCCTATTCTCTGTTTATTCAGCTACATCATCGGTGGCCGCATTTGTAGTTCTTTTGTTGACGGTAGCCACTGCCCTTTATCTGTCACTGAAGACAAGATATAACAATGAGATACATTTGAAGGTCGAAAGGTTTCTCAAGACATATGGCACATCAAAACCTACAAGGTACACTTTCTCTGAAGTTAAAAAGATCGCAAGGCGGTTTAAAGAGAAAGTAGGGCAAGGAGGATTTGGAAGTGTATACAAAGGCAAGCTATCAAATGGAGTGCCCGTGGCAGTCAAAATGCTAGAAAACTCTACTGGAGAGGGAGGAGAATTCATTAACGAGGTCGCAACCATCGGGAGAATCCACCATGCAAACATTGTCCAGCTCCTCGGCTTTTGCTCTGAAGGAACTAGACGGGCTCTTATTTACGAATTCATGCCTAATGAGTCACTGGAGAAATACATATTCACACATGTTTCCAATATTTCTCAACAACTCCTAGCACCGAACAAAATGCTAGATATTGCTTTAGGCATTGCCCGAGGAGTGGAATACCTACATCAAGGCTGCAACCAGCGCATTCTCCACTTTGACATCAAGCCTCAGAACATCTTGCTCGACTACAACTTCAATCCGAAGATCTCAGACTTTGGCCTAGCAAAGCTGTGTGAAAGGGACCAGAGTATCGTTACCTTGACTGCAGCAAGAGGTACAATGGGCTATATTGCACCTGAGCTATACTCACGGAACTTTGGGGGGATATCCTACAAATCAGATGTGTACAGCTTTGGCATGCTAGTGTTAGAAATGGTGAGTGGAAGGAGGAACTCTGACCCAAGAGTTGGGAGCCAGAACGAGGTCTATCTCCCAGAGTGGATATATGAGAAAGTAATCACAGGGCAAGACTTGATTCTTACTTTGGAAAAGGCAGAGGAAGAGAAAGAAAAGGTCAGGCAGCTTGCCGTTGTAGGACTATGGTGTATCCAGTGGAACCCAAAGAATCGGCCCTCAATGACAAAGGTGGTAAACATGTTAACTGGGAGGTTGCAGAATCTACAGATGCCCCCAAAGCCATTCATCTCATCTGAAAATCACCCCGTGGTATAAATCATGGAGAGCATGCTGCCACAGTTCTGAAAATCACCCCGTCCATGTGTTGCACATCAATGCATATCACTAGCATGCAATGTATTTTTGATCTTTCCACTACATTAGCACCTGATGTATGAATAATGATCCGTCACCATGTAATACTAGTACTAGCTATTTGTAATCAGAATCACATCAAACTTTATTTGGATTGTAAAAAACAGTTAAAATACAGTGATAAGTTGGTTACCTTGTTCTGATGTTCCAGCGATTTATCTCCAGTTCAGCATTTCCTGCAGTGCATTCATCCTCACAGAACTCCTTGAGTGAGAATGTCAGAGGATCCATGCCACCCGATGTAGGAATAAATCTCAGCAATCCATGCCACCTGATGTATGAATAATAATCAGTCGTCAGTCGTCACCCCGTCATAGTACAGAATCTCATAGCCTTATTTGCATTTTGACAGATAGATAAAACGCAAAAAACTTATCCTGCTGTTCCACGCTTCAGTATTTTCTCAGGGCATTCCCCCTCAGTAAGCAGGCCATTTTAATCACGGACCTGGATTGGGGAGGTGTGCTCAGATTGAGCAGTTTATCTTAAAAATCTCAGCAATCCATGGCACTAGCATGGAATATTATTTGGATCTTCCCCGTTTCTTAGCACCTGCCACCTGAAGCATGAATAATAATCAGTCGTCGCCGTGTCATAGTTAGTACTGGTAGCCATTTGCAACATATCAGAATCACATCGAAACTTTATTTGCATCCTGACAGTTAAAACTTAAAACACAACGAGCCGTTGCTTACCTTATTATTCCTCTGTTCCACACTTGGGTATTTTACAGTGCATTCCTCCTCAGTAAGCTGTGAGCAGGACAACGTGCTACTTGCTATTACGCTGAGAATCTCACAAGTTCATCGTACAGGCCGGCTAATCATGCCATCTTAATCCCAGGACAGGAGTAACACTTTTTACAATGTGAATGAATGTATGTATCTGGGACTGGGGGTACATTCCGTGCTAAGATTTGGCAGCAAAGAAATGAAAGTAAATCGAACAAAGGAGATTGGCTACCTTAGGTGACGCAGATGAGGAGGCGGCGGCGGATCTCCAAGGCAGCGAGATTCCTCGGGAGGCCGCCATCGCCGGAGAAAGGGCGCTCCGATGGAGCATGGCGGCAATAGGGCAGACGTGGAACTCGTCAACTGGAAGCGCCATTTGGCGGCCTGCTCCGATAGCCGCCGCCGGGGAGCGTGGGGGTTGGAGAAGAGGCTTATCAGGGCTGCTGACTCCATCTGCAAAAAACGACCCAGCCCACTAAGTAGGAACGGAGGGGCCCAACCCATCAAAACCACGTCAGGGCACACGTCTCTATATCACCAACCCAAAAAAAACATATTGGCTAAAAAACATATATTTGAAAAAAATACCCGTATTCATGTATTTGAAAAATGTTAAATATGTATAAAAAGTAATGGTTGAAATGTGTTCAAAAGATATAAAATGTGTATGAAAACATCGGCATAAAAACATATATATGATATTTTTTTAATCATGTACTTAAAACATGTGTAACGAAGTGTTCCTTATGTACACAAAAAATGTGCAATGTATATAAGGAAATTAGACATAACACTAATATTGTATAAAATGAAAGTCACGTATTGAAAGAATGTTCAACGTGCACAATGCAACTATTTCAGATATATACAAAATGTGTTCATGTATTTGAAAAAGTTATACATGTATAAAAGAAATGTTCCTATCATATACAAAAAGATAAAAGTAAAAACAATGAAATTTGAAAATAAACAAAGAAAGATGGAGAAAAACTAGAAAGAAACAAACAAACCCAAAGAAAAAGAAGGCAAAATAAAATTAAAATTATGAACAAAAGAAAGCCGACGCAAAAGAGTGGAAACAGTGAAAACCGACAAACCGAAAAAGAAAAATCAAAGGAAAAAAGGAAAATCAAAGAAAACCATACAAACAATGAAAACGTTGAAAACCGACAAATGAACAAGAAAAACGAAGAAACCTGAGAAATAAGCAATGAAAATGAATAAAAACGAAAGAAAAAAAATTGAAAACCAAAGATCCTAACAAAGAAGCAGTGGAAAATGAAGAAAAAATGAAGGAAAAGGAAAAAACTGTGAAAATCGAAGAAAACAATAAAGTAAAACACAGAAAAAGAAAGGAAAAACCATACTGGTCCAGCCAATGAACAATCAGAAGAAGAAAAGGCTAGAGAAACTTACATCAAAGGAGCGAGTGAGCGTCATCTCCTGAGCGTGTGAGCGAACAAAAAAAAACCGGGCTTGCCAAGTAGCTACGGTAGGAAAACAAAAATCCTTCAGACGAGACCTACTTCCATCTTTCTATAAGCGAGATATAGCTCCTACGTGTTGAGCCTGTTTTCCCCATATAGATATATAAATAAAAAGGTGGGTTGGGCGTGAATGTGCAACAATATTTATTGTTGACTTTTTTCGGGTAGCTCGCAGTCAAATACATGGGCTGCCAGACCATCGTATTGTCAAATGACAACTCATGTCTATAACTAGAAAACCATAATCATCTTTATACGCATGTGTTTGTTTTTCTTCTAGAATTGTATGATTCTTTTTGGTGTCATTTTTTGAACTTCTAAAGAATCATTAGCACACTTTGGGCCTAAAATTGTTCGAAAATCGTGAGCAAACTTTTTGTTGCTATTGCGACGTCGTAGCTCTCGCCAGTGGTGAAAAACATCGAGAGACACCTACAAAAGACAATGAAGATATTTTAATTCAGCCACTTAAGAGCATCGATATTAATATAGCCAACTGGTTCAACTAAGTTGGTATACTGACCAAAGGTAACGACAAGTACTTCCTTGTTTGACCCATCACTGCCGAGATCCCACCATTGCCCTTGTTCTTTCAAGCCAGAATAATCTGACCAGTGCTTGTGTTTCCTTCTACTATGCAGGCCTCTGTCTTGGCAGTTTCCTTGTACATTATTCCGGCCTTCAATTTTTTTTAGCTTTATTTCTCTGTCTTTTTTCTTTCTTTTTTCAACTCACAACTTTTTTTCAAATAGATAAACTTTTTCCAAAGTCCATGAAATTTCTTTCAAATAGATGAACTTTTTTCAAATTCATGATTTTTTTAAGTCAATGAACTTTTCCATATTTAGAAATTATCTTCAAAATAGATAAACATTTTCCCAAATTTGATGATTTTTGTTTCAATTTCGATGAAATTTTTCAAAATTGAAGATTTTTTTTCTCAAAATTGATGAACTTTTGTGAAATTTGTGATTTTTTTTCCAAATTTGTGATTTTTTCCAGAATTGGTGATCTTTTTTCAAATCCAATGATTTTTTCCAGAAATAATGATCTTTTACAAATTTGCTAACTTTTCTTTCAAAATCCATGACCATTTTTGAATTCACGTTTTTCTATTTTATTTAAAAAAGATGATTTTTACTTTTTTCTTATTTTTAGAAAGTCAACTGTTGATTGGTCAACTGGTCAACCGTTGACCGACGAACCAAAAACTGTTGCGTAGAGAGTAGCCGAGCGAGGTTCGAACTGCTGGGCCGAGGCCCGCTTGGAGGCCCGTGTGAGCCCCGACTCACGTTCCTGGCGCTGAAGGCACCATATAGGAGCACCCCGCCAACAGGGCAGCGCTGGTGAGTTATAGCCTTTTTCGTACCCGGCACACACCAGGAAGCTTCCCGACCGGTTTTCGGGAGCTTCTGTAAACTTCAGGCCTGTTTTTGCCTTTTGGTTTCTTGGATGGTTTTTATTTATTTTTTACTTTCTTTTTTTACCTTTTTTCCTTTTCTTTTATTTTTTATTTTCTTTTTAACATACATGAACTTTTTTCAAGTTCGTGAACCTTTCTTTAGAACATGAGAACTTTTTTCAAAATCATGATTTTTTTGGGATCCATGAACTTTTTTCAAATGCATGAATATGTTAAAATCCACTAACCTTTTCCAAATTTACGAATTTTTGTTTCTGAGTCCGTGAACGTTTGTTAGTTTGTGAACTGTTTTTTTATATCAATGTAGTTTTTTTTTCAAATTCATGAAATTTTTGTGAAATCATGAACTTTTTTTTTATAATCCATGAGTTTTTTAATGTGGGGACCTTTTTTGACCCTTGAGTTTTTTGTGTGTGTTTGTGAACTTTTTTCAAATCCGCGAACTCTATTTGAATCCCGCGAATTTTCTTTAACCCTTTAACTTTTTCAAGTTCGTGAACTTTTTCAAATCCATGACTCGTGATTTTTTTTAGAAAATGCTTGATTTTTAAAGAAACCCCCACTTTCTCCCGAATACTCAACATGTTAATAGTAGACTAATCGAACAGGGAAAACAACCCATCCTGAGCGAGCGCTCGCCTCCTTCGCATGGACCAGCCCACCAGGGGGTTCGCCTGAGCACTACTACGTACCCTCCCTATCGCTTAAGACGCTGTGGAGGAGTTCTTGCAATCAAGGGCGTGGCGTTGTAGTTTATCAAAAAAAAGAAAGGTCATGGCCTTGTAATTTGGGCGTCTTGTGAGATAGAAGTTATAGGCCGGCCAAAATAAAATGGGTCATGGACGATGTGACAATAGCACTGAGCAGCGTGGGGCCGCATGGATGTTCTCGGGCCAGGCCGCCGTGGAATTCGAATTCGAGCATGCACTCAGTCTCCCGCCAACCCCTAAAAAACCCACTCGCTGCGAACCAGCATGTGGTTGGATGGTTAGAGGGACTGTGGTATCCTTAACCCATCAGGGTTCAAATCCAGTCTTCGCGATTTATTCCCTGGATTTATTTCAGATTTTCAAGATGATATCTTGCTTTCGATCTTTCGAAGGTGCTCGGGGTAGGGTGTGCGTGTATGCGTTCATATGGGTGAGTGTATGCGGCGTGTATATAATAACTTTGCGTCATCTTGTGTTAAAAAACCCACTCGCTCATCTTGCTAAAGAGATTTTCTGACTAAAAATTCCACCAACTGGTTGTCTGCTTTTGCTTTCTTTCTTTTCTGGTTGGAAGACTGCTTTTGCTTTCAGTTTCCAAGACAAAATTCTCATCAATTATTCACAAATTGACCGAATCTTTCCCTTTCTGCTAATGACGACGACGATGTCCAATTATTATTTGTATGTGCAAGTCATGCTCAGCCGGAATCACCAAACATACGGCAAAATGTGGCATTCAGCTTTAGGAATTCCTCCACAATAATTAAGGAAGGAAGTGACTCTCGTGCAGCTACCACGTCATTCTTAGCAACTGCTAACCACAGATAACGATTCTTTAGAAGTTCAGAAAATGCCACCAAGAAGAATCATTCAATTTCAAAAGGAAAAAAAATAAACACATGCACATGTAGCGTCGGTATGTCCTGTGTATTTGAAGCATGTCAATGAGAAATATTTTTTTTGTGGAAATTGAATCCGGCCTATGGTATATTAGATAAAGAGAATAGCAACAGCCTTATAATCGGGTAACTAAACCCACATATGCAGAAATGACCATAAACAGATAAAATTACCGACATACTCAGGGCCTCAAATTATGCGAAAATCGCAAGCAAACTTCTTTTTGCTGCTGCTGTGACGTCGTAGCTCTCGCCAGTGGTGGAAAACATGTAGAAAATTAGGCACCGGACACCTACAAAAGACATATGAAGATATAGCCAGCTGACTGAACTAGATGTGGTTGATAGACATACACTTAAACTATTTTACAAATTGCAGTTCCAAAGCCAGTTTCTTTCAGCATCCCTATGAGCAAGACTGAAGCCGTAGACTGGGGGATGACGATGACGTCCATTTTCTTCACAATAGTGCGGTCCAGAACGATGCACATTCAGAATTCGAATCCTCGACGACAGTGAACACGTCCATTCAGAATCTCTTCTATGACTAAAGATTGAAGCTGTCATGTAGTGCGGTCCAGCTCTGACGACTAACCCTACAGACATAAAGGAATAGGTTCCATCTCTTCTCTTTTATTTCATATATGTGAGAAATACAAACAAAAAAGGACAATTTCTGGATTTATAGTAACCATATAGACCCACAATTATGTGTGCTTAATGTAACACTCAAACGGAAACCTTTCTCCATAAATTTTTACTGAAAGATAGCTTACACTATATATACATGTAGCTGGATATGTTTTATAAAAATTGAAAATTCAAAATGGGGTTTTCGATCGAGCTCAGCAAGTCCAGGATCTATTAGGGGTTCCTGAGCTGCGGTTCTCCATCTTCCCAACATCTGCCTAGTACCTGAAAACATGATTGCTTCCCCTAAATTTACTTAAAAAAACATTTCATACATAATAATCAGCGCTTGGCTTCAGGAATATTTGGTGTTGATGGCTCAGGTTTTTCATCAAAGCACAGAAATAGTTCGTATATAAGTTTAAGCATAGCAGGAAACACACATCTGATTAGCAACCGCTGAAGCAAAACATCATATACAAGATGGCCTGAAAATACTTGTTGAAACACAGGAGATTATTTCATACTGTACTTGATATAATTACAGCCATAATTTTGTTTCCACGTGAGGTAAGTGCATCACTTCATCGCACATTTTGTCACACACCAATATTTTCACTCATATCCTCCTCGGAGATTTCCGTCAGGTCGGACGACAAGTGGTAAGTATTCTCGGTATTGGCATGCCCTTCATCACAGAAGAATGGCCTGGAAGGCATCTGCAATGCATCGACGCTACCTTCGAGCATATCTATAACCTCACTCATCGTTGGCCTATCATGAGACTTCATCTGAATGCACCAAAGTCCAACAATACACAGCTTCCTCTCCAGTTCGTGCATCTCAGTATCAACATGAGCAGATATCTCACCAATATTGTCTTGTTGAGTTAGCTTGTCATACACCCACGATGGGTAGTATGCTTGGCTCGAGTTCGCTGCATTTGGGTCCGCGTTCCTTCTTCCTCCAGCCATCTCCAGCAGCAGCATCCCAAAGCTGTAAACATCAGACTTTCTCGATATGACACCAAAGCTCCGAGAGATCATCTCAGGAGCTATGTACCCAACAGTTCCCCGTAGGGCTCTCGATGGCACAAAACTCTTGTCCCTTGGGTACAGTTTGGCGAGACCAAAATCAGCAACTTTTGGGACAAAATTGCTGTCAAGAAGGATGTTGTGTGGCTTGATGTCAAAATGTAGAATCTGCATCTCACACCCCTGATGCAGGTAGTCAATCCCCCTGGCGATGCCCAAAGCGACCTCGATGAGCTTGTCCCAGGAGAAACTCTTCTTGGCTGAGAAGATGTATTTGTCTAGAGAACCTCGAGGCATGTACTCGTAGACTAGCGCCTGTCTCATTTCTTCCGGGCAGAACCCCATGAGACGTATCACATTGACATGGTGGATCCTGCCAATGGTTGAGACTTCATTGATGAAATCTTCTCCATTGCAGTTGGAGTTACTCTTTAACATTTTGACCGCGACATGGACATTGCCTGGTGATAGCACACCCTTGAACACGGAGCCATAGCCTCCCTGACCCAGCTTATCTCTGAAATGGCTTGTGATTGCAGTGATGTCGGTGTAGGCGTACCTCGTCGGACCAAGCATTTGCTGCATTCGGAGGAACTTCTCGACTGCATCGATTGTTATTCTTGTTTGCCAGTACTTGTAGGCTAGAAAAATCAACACAACCAGTGGCGCCAACACGAACCTGCACAACACTGCATAAACAAATTTATATAAGGTTTAAGTGGGCACATGATGGCATAGATGTGACCATGAACAAACTGCAATTAAGAGCACAAAATTCTGACTTACCAGCCAGCCACTTCCAAATCCAGAAGACGGTTAGTATGACTACACTTAGCAATGGTGGAAATCCAATGACATCACCTACACACCGCAAGAAAAATGCATCACCCACAAGACTAAAGACCATACGTAACTTGATGCCTTCTTTACTCGAGACTGGTGGCTTATAGAAGGGCCTGCAACAACATTCGGCAATACAATAAAAGAAGTAAAAGAGGGGTCGCTTGTTTTTGGATAAGACAGCAAGGTATATGGGGGAAACAAGTAGAACCAAAGTATGGAGATCCAAAATCCTGAACTCACCAAAAACTGTCTATTAGGCATTTCTTGATGCTCTCCCTAGGATAAGGAAACTGAACAGCAAATCCAATCCTCATGGATTTCACAACATCTGCATAACTTGCATTTTCTAGCATCGGACCATCCCACGGTCGAGGAGTCCGGGCCAAGTACCCACAAGAAGGTTCAAGATACTTCATATATGTAGACCCGTAGCCAGTTAACACGTAAACAAAAGAATCATTGGTGCTTAGGCAAGCAACAGGCATGTACGTACCAGTGCCCTTTACTTCCTGAGAGCATTTTACAAAGTAAGCCCAACTATATACAAGGGGGCTCAATTCGATTTCCATGTTGTCGGGTGGGTATGGAGGATTCCACTGAGGTAGAGGGCAGCTGTTGTGTAAATCCATGTTGGCATCGATGACCCAGAAGGAAGAACCACTGTAGTTGATGTCAGACACATAGTATGTCGCATCGCCGATGTGAATCATAGCCTTGGTATCACTGCAAACCAGCTCATAAGATTGATAGCCACAGCCAGGTGGATCACTTGCCTGACGAAATGGAGACGATACGTTTCCAAGAGGGCCACACGAGAAAGAAGGACAATCAGGTAGATGATGCCGCCCTTCTGCCTGATCTGGTGCAAGAACTGCAAGCACAAATAAGAAAGTTAAGGCCTTGAGAGCAGTGGGCATCGCCATGGCAAACACACAGGCGCGCAGATGAATGGCTGAATAAGTGAGTGGCTGCCAAAGTAAAAAAAATAGAACTCCAAAGGATGGTAATTAGTAATTACATGCCCGTGATGTTGCTGACTAGGATACTTGGCTACTAGCTGCCAACTAAAGTTGGGTACAGACCACCTACTGGCTCATCTAACTGATGGTGATGTTCTTGACCGGAGACCTCTTGGTTAACAGAAGAGTCCAATTGTGTTACTATAGCATCCTGGACTGGTCCAGTCATGTCCAAGTCCAAGTAATGGTAACATGGAATTCGGTGCCTTGAGAAAATGACAAATAACAGGGACAAAAAAAATGGAAAATAAGAAAATAGCATTCATTTGAGATATGAGTTTACCAGTTAGCAAGGCATATTTTTGCAGAGAGGAAGAACTAAGTCTGATCGAATTCCTCATTTTATCTAGTTCGCAAACTACGCAAACTCCTCCTATATGAACTAATTCCCCAGAATATCTTCAAACCACGTGCAGATTATATGGGCAGATGCATTTGATATTTCCCCTGGTTTCCATTGCCTGCAGATTACAATTTATAATGGACACCATTTAAACCTCTGCAAATGGTGCTTTACCATGTCAAGCTCACGAGTTTATTGCAGTAGAATACTGCAACTATTTCTGACAATGACTGGACTACAATCACAATTAAGCTGTTATCACAACCAGTTAACAAGCCTTATCACAATTCAGTAGAATGCTGCAAGTTTCATCTGGTCAGATGTGTACAATTCTACCAAAGACTAGTAATATAGGACTGAAGAAAAATGAGGATGTGCAGGTGGTGAAATCAAAAGAATAGTCTAAATAACAAGATTAATTTGTTTCCGGAGACCACGGAATTTTCCAAGCCACAGAACAAGGTGGACGTTCCAGTGGTAGGTGGAATTCCTACTTGGACGCACAACTATCATGCCATAGCTCATTGGAGGTTAAAGCAGACAAGTAGGCAAGTTAGCAACTTCCTATACTCCCTGCCTTCCCTTCTTCCATCTTTACTCCAGTATATTCCATGGGCCTGCCTAAATTTCTTGTCACTCTGCTACTGATCTGCCTTCTCACCTATGAATCCTATGTGGATGCAGCATCGGAAGAACAAGATTTCTTAAGGACTTGTTCATCTCACAGGTGCAGCAAACATGGACCTGAGATCCGGTTCCCGTTCCGGCTTTCGAGCCACCCACCATCCTGTGGTGCCCCAGGCATGCAGTTATCGTGCTCTGGGGATGACACAATCTTTGATCACCATGTTCTTGGCTCCTGCAGAGTGACTGAGATCTATTACAGGCACCGCGTCATCAACGTCATCCCGCTTGAGGAACCATCAACACAATGTCCTCTTCAGAAGCTCATCTCAGCAAACTTAGCAACTGATGTGTACAAACAACCTCAATCATTACAAGTTACAACCCTGGTACGTTGTTCAAGAGATTTCACACCAGAGGATCAATATAGTATAGTAGGCCCAGCATCTTGTCTCAGTAACAACGCTAGCCAATTCTGGTATATAGCGGACTTTTATGCATACATGTCTGACCTTCCACGGGACTGCACGGCTGTTTCTAAAGGCATCCCCATACCCTTGACTTATGATAAAGATGGCCCGAACCTTGATGAGTACACCTTCAAAGAAAAGGCAAATAATTTCCTCAACTTTTATGAAACAACATTCACTTGGCACCTCAATAACATTACAGATGTCTGCCAAAAGTGTGAACAGAAAGGTCAGCACTGTGGATTCATCTCACAAAGGAATCAAGCTTTCTGCCAGCACCATGGTATTGTTTCTATTCCTAGTTAAAATCTCATATCATTATGGTGGATATTCTATTTTGGAATCACAATGAATTTCTGTCTCTCCATTTACTAGTTTGCCAATTTGCTATATTCTGTTCCTAAGTGCATTCAATCTTCCCTTGGATTTTTCACTTGTAACACAACTATTTAACAAAGGAAATTTTTCATGCCAATTGGACCAATGGATAACTTGTGCAAGCACATATAGTCTCTAGGTTCGCATCCATGGACGTTTCCATACATTTTTTGATTAAGTTATGGGGGTTAACTATTTGTAAAAATCACACCAAAAAAGGTAACAAACAAATCTTAATTGACCGTTCTGCAGATATTTTCAGATCTAAAGACCAAGCTTCATTTTAGGCAGCATAAGGTCTAGCTTAGTAGGCTGATTTTCATTTAACTGTGTAACTACTAACTAAAATGATCTTTCTTCTTGCCACATTTTTTCTGCGGAAGTATTCTTGCTATGTTATTGACTTCTGAAGTGGTGTAACTTCAGCATATTAAGCAATCAACAAATCAGGATTCAAAAATTATATTTTGAAATATGTGCATTTAACAATGTTAATCCTGTATAAATATATACTCTCATCTATATGTGTATCAGTGTTTGTGGAGAACTATCACATTATTCGTTGTACAGTGTACGAGGTATTTCGAGCAGAATTCAACCATCACATACAGAGCTTGTACCATGATGTACTAACTATTAACTTATATAAGAGAACATTAATTTTAACAAATTTTTACTGAATTAAATTTCATTTCAAATTTTTAGTTTTAACTAAATACAAGACAAATATATTGGATACCAAGTAATAAGAACATAGCTCTATTTGTTGCAACATTTGTAACGATTTATACTCTTCTGATTTATACTCTTCTGTTACTAAATCTGCATAACAAGTAAAAACAAAAAACAAAGATGAGTAAACAATAGCAAACATAACGTAATAAAGGATAATCTCAATCGACACAACACCCTATGTCTGAGGTCCAATATACATGATGCCAATAGGAGGCTACCTTCTTCCTATATCCACACAGAGAACTCATGTAACAATCATGAGTTTGTGGTTTCTTACATATTGTGGAGGCAGTTCTTCTGCTTTTGTCTACATTAAATCATGGCAAAACTAATAATCTTCTTTCTACATGCAGGCGTGCCTGTCATCCCGGTTGCAGGTAATGCTGTAACTCTTATCATTATTTTCATTCTAAATGAAATTCTTATTGCTTACTGACCTATCTTTTGTGTCATCACATCACAAAAGAGTCAGGAGCACATAACTTCTTATCTGAACGCCACTTGTTAATTTTCTTTCTTTTTAATGAGCAGCATCATCAGTAGCTGCATTTGTAGTTTTTTCATTGATGGCGGCCACTGCGATGTATCTCTCCTTGAAGTCAAAGTACAATGAAGAGATAAATATGAAGGTTGAAATGTTTCTGAAGGCATATGGCACATCGAAACCCACAAGGTACACTTTCCCTGAAGTTAAGAAGATAGCAAGGCGGTTCAAGGATAAGCTCGGCCAGGGCGGATTTGGAAGTGTATACAAAGGTGAGCTACCGAATGGAGTTCCTGTGGCAGTCAAGATGCTAGAGAGCTCTATAGGAGAGGGAGAGGAATTCATTAATGAAGTTGCAACCATTGGACTGATCCACCATACAAATATCATTCATCTCTTGGGCTTTTGCTCTGAAGGAACAAGAAGGGCTCTGATTTATGAATATATGCCTAACGAATCACTGGAGAAATACATATTCTCGCATATTTCCAATATTTCTCAACAACTCCTAGCACCCAACAAAATGCTAGATATTGCTTTAGGCATCGCCCGAGGAATGGAATACCTGCATCAAGGCTGCAACCAGCGCATTCTCCACTTTGACATCAAGCCACACAACATCCTGCTGGATTATAACTTCAACCCGAAGATCTCAGACTTTGGCCTTGCAAAGCTGTGTGCAAGGGACCAGAGCATTGTCACCTTGACTGCGGCAAGAGGCACCATGGGATACATCGCACCAGAACTATACTCTCGGAACTTTGGAGGGGTGTCTTACAAGTCAGATGTGTACAGTTTTGGCATGCTGGTTTTGGAAATGGTGAGTGGAAGGAGGAACTCAGACCCAAATGTTGAGAATCAGGACGAGGTATAGCTCCCGGAGTGGATCTATGAGAAAGTAATTACTGGGCAAGAATGGGAGCTTACTTTGGAAATGACAGCAGAAGACAAGGAGAAGATGAGACAGCTGACTATTGTGGCACTGTGGTGCATCCAGTGGAACCCGAAGAACCGGCCTTCAATGACCAAGGTGGTAAACATGTTAACTGGGAGGCTGCAGAACCTGCATATTCCCCCCAAGCCCTTTGTGTCGTCTGATAAAACACGACGAACACATGAGCATGCATTGTGTGTGTGTTTTTGTGTGTATCATTACACGTTTGAGGGAACATAACTCGGATCTGCGTCATAAAGCGTAATGCCTTGGCACTAGCTTGCCCAATGTTCTATTACATACCGAACCACATGGGATTCTGCAGTACTGTCAATACTGCATCTGTATGTTACCATATTGTAATGCTATTAATTAGAAACATACGGCACCGGATCTTGCAGCCATTTCCTCGCAATGCTGTGATACTATGAATCTTAACCAGTCATTGCTGTGATTTTATCCCCTTTTCCCCATAAATGATACTATTGTAAGCTCTTTCTAATACAGAGATGCGCATAGAGGCTGCTTATATTCTAGAACAAAAGAGAGGATCCAGAAACTAATCACGCAACTTCCATGATTACTTACTAGTAGAAACTCAGCATTCATATTCGGGAATAAAAAAAGGGGAGCAAATGGGATTACCATGGCAGATAGCATCTGCCGGAGTCCAGGTGAGACGCGAGCGAGGCGGTGTGCCTGAGTAAGACGAGGAGCAAGCCCAGCCGGCGGAGAATGTGAGCTGTAGCTGGGCGAGCTCGACGGCCTCCGGCTGGCAGGCACGGCTCGACCGCGGCGCCGACCGCCGGCCGCCGGCCGCCGCCTAGGGTACAAACTGCCACCCGTTTCCCCTTTGGATAAACCAGAGCTTTTTTTTTTCTGAGAAAAGGATAAACAAGAGTTGGGTCGGCCTCCCCTGCAAAAATGAGCGGGCCATGGAAACAAAACAATACGACGAATTGGTCAGAAATTAATCGCACTGGGATCGTTGGGCCGCGCTGTCGGCTACTCAGGAAAAAAAATAGTTCAGAAAAATAAAACTATTTGTCTAAAAAAGAAAAAGAAAACTATTCAAAATTTAGTTCACACAAATTATTCAAATTTTACTCAAACAATTTAGTTCACAGAAATAAAATTATTAAAACTTTACTCAAATAATTTAGTTCACAGAAATTGATCGCACTGGGATTGTTGGGCACCGCTGCTGGCCAGAGAAAACTGGCAGTTGCGTCTGGCATCTGTTTTTCAAAACTTTGTTCACAAAAATAATGATTCAAAAAATAAATCTTCGATACTAAAAAATTGGGTTCAACAATCAAAAGATATATGAACGAAAAGGAAAATAAAAGTCATTAATATCTGGGGAACATTCCCCCAGGAAGAAGATCACATCTAACATTTTCGTTCCCGGGGAAGCCAGGATTGACCGAGATAGCTCATAGGCCTAGTTAACTCATTTCTTCTTTATATTTGTTGGCATGGCCCAAATGAAAAAAAAAATTGCCATGCTTTTACGATCTTCTTAATAATAAAATTGGCATGCCAATAATAATAATAAATGCCGTGCTCTCCAATAATAAAAACTGCCATCCTTTGAAAAATAAAAATGTCATCCTCCTAAGAAAGCCACATAAATAATAATAAAATTGCATGTTATTAATTATAAAACTGCCATGTACATTAGTGAAAATGTCAAATAAAATGCCATCCTCTTATAATAAAATGGCATATTATTAATAATGAAATACCCTCCTCTTATAATAAAAATGGCATCCTCTTATAATAAAAACACCATGTTATTAATATTAATAAAATTGGCATGTACAAAAAATTATAAAAACTGCCATCTTTTTAGTAAAATTGCCATGTACATATGTGAAAGAACATCCTCTGAAGTTAAAAAAAGATGGCAAGACGGTTTAACGAGAAAGTAGGGCAAGGAGGTTTTGGAACTGTATACAAAGGCGAGCTACCAAGTGGAGTTCTCATGGCAGTTAAGATGCTAGAAAACTCTCAGGAGAGGGAGGACAATTCATTAATGAAGTCACAACCATGGGAGAGAATACACCATGCAAACGTTCTCCAACTCCTCAGGTTTTGCTCAAAAGGAACTAGGTGTGCTCTTATTTACGAATTCATGCCTAACTATTCATTGGAGAAATACATATTCTCTCATGACTCTAGATATTTTTGAAGATATCCTAGTGCCCGCTAAAATGCTATATGTTGCTTTAGGCATAGCCCGAGGAATGGATTCCTGCATCAAGGGTGTAACCAATGCATCCTCCACTTTGACATCAAGCCTCACAACATTTTGTTGGACTTCAACTTTAGTCCCAAAATCTCAAACTTTGGCCTAGCAAAGCTGTGTGCAAGGGACCAGAACATCGTTACCTTAACTGCGGCATGAGGCACGATGGGCGATATTGCACCGGAGCTATATTCAAGGGACTTTGGGGGAATGTCATACAAGTCAGATGTGTACACTTTTGGCATGCTGATGTTAGAAATGGTGAGTGGAAGGAGGATCTCGGACCCAAGTGTTGGTAGCCAGAGCAATGTCTACCTCCCAGAGTGGATCTATGAGAAAGTAAGCACTGGGCAGTACTCATGAATTGTGAGTCCAAGGACTAGTCAAGAGTAGTCTATGAGTCTCAACTCCAGGGCTATTAATGTTCACGAATTTAAATAATGTTCTTATTTAAAAAAAATGTCTCTGAATTTCGACATGGATGAACATTTTTTTCATTTGATGAACATGTTTTAAATATAATGGTGAATAATTTTGAATATGATGAACATTTTTGAAGTTAGATGAACAATTTGTTTATTGAAAAATATGGATCTTGTTTTCTAATTAGATCATAATTCGAATTTGATGAACATTTTTGAAATTGATGAGCAAATTTCTAAATTTAAGAACAATTTTTTGAAAATGATGAACATTTTTTTAATATGAAGAATAAGTTTTAAATTTATGAACATTTTCTAAATCACGATGAACAAATTTTGAATTCGAATCAACATTTTGCTGAATTCGACGAAAAAAATTTAGATTCGATGAACAAAAATATGTTCGTAGATTTGAAAAGAAAATTTGCAAAAAATGTGAAAAAGTAAATAAGAATACATAAAAAGAAAAAGGAAAACAGAAAAGAAATGATTAAAAAAAGAAAGAGGAGAAAGAAAAAGAAAACGAAAAAAGTAATCGCAAAATAGGCCGGCCCATACGACCACCGAGCTCCTATCTCTCGCTATAAGCCAGACAGGGGAAAGGCTCGCGTTGGAGGGACCCCAGATGGTCGGCCCAGCTGCGCCGGAGGCCACAGCCTATTTTCTGCCCTCATTTCTTAAAACTTATTCTACATATATTCTACATATATAATTACAAAAAACACTTTCCAAAAACACATTTGAAAAATCTTAAAACTTATTTGGAAAAATGTTGAATAATGATTAAAAAATGTTGAACGAGTTTTTTGGAAAATGTTTAACAAGTATTTGACAATGTTAAATAGGCATTACAAAATTAATCAAGTATTTGAAAATATTGAATAAATATTAAAATGGTGAATGAGTATGTTAAAAATGTTGAACAAGTATTAAAAATGTTGAACAAGTATTAAAAATATTGAACAAGTATTTGAAAAACGTTGAATAAGTATTAAAAAAGGTTTACCAAGCATTTGAAAAATGTTCAATTAGTATGAAAATGTTGAACAAGTATTTGAAATATTGAATAAGCTTTCGGACAATGTTGAACATGTATGC